>JAPYYX010000170.1:0-181065 GCA_030522605.1 Cremastinae sp. B BG-2022a
ATTCGGTGACGTCCCTTCTGGATTTTTCGAAGTTATCAAACCTCGAAAAACCCAGAAAAAACCACCTCCCGCTCAGCGCTGACCCGTCAGCCGATGAAAGTTAAGCGGTCACCCATCCAAGTATTGGCCGCGCATAATGCAGCTTAACTTGTGGGACCGCCGGAACTCTACATCGACCACGGGTCTACGACTGTCGGTAAATTTTAAGGAGATATTTAACGCGTTTAAAAATAACGACATGAAAATGCTTATCCATATTTAAAATGCCATTTCCAAGTCCCTGTACGATTTTGAAAGCGTTTCACTGCTTGAAATTTTAAATATTTATCCTAAAGGATCACTCACTTTACATGCATTTACTCTATTTGGGAGATATTCTAACCTGCTGAATATTTGAAACCTGTAGATAATTTAACAAGCTTTTACTTTGACAAATGAATATCAGTATATTTACTCGTACTAAAAGATTCTACCATGAAAAAATGGAATTTGTATGAAATAAAATCAAAAGAAAATTTCGAAGAATATGCATCGCTTCAAGTTTTCTATTAGCAAATTGTTAAATGGTAAATACCAAATTCATTATAGCATGCATGAAACTAACAATAAAATACTAATTATCTCTGTTACCGGATCATTAGGTGCAATTTGAAAACAGAAGTTGAATCATGTCAGTACCAAGCAATCAACCAAGCTCTAAAAAATGTTAAAAAATAAAATTTAAAAAATACCACTACATTTTTCACTTCTTATAAAAACAAGAGTTATTCGAATATACTGATTTTTGAGCAGTATTCTAGAAATTTACTGACAGTGAATGAGAATATGTTAAACGTAAAAAAATACTAAATTATATAGCTATGCACGACATAAAATGCATTTTGTTTATTCAATCACTTGAAAACGATATGTACAAAAATTTTGGAAATTTTATTTGTCTATATTGTGACATCGAAACCTCTTAAAACATTCTACTCTCTAATTTCCTTCTTAAAAAAATGTTACAGAGAACGGTGTGAAGATGATTCCTCTCGTGTTGCTGTTGGTCGGTTGTCTGATAGCGCTCGGGATAACGGTTCTCTCGGTGATGCTTATGATGTACAGACGACGAGGTACAACCTCCCCCGTCCACGTCGAGCCCTACATGAAACAGCCGATAATCAGTCCACCCGATTCGAGGAACAATTCGATGCTTGACGTAACCCATGGCGATCATACATACTTTGTGGAGTACACTCTCAAGCAAGTCGCCGATTACGCCCTCAATAATCAGCCAGACATCATACAATCTCCTCAAGGTCATTAAATATATAATTATTTATTTATATATCCGTGTTATTATTTTAAATCTTTTGAATGTATGTATTTATTTATTTTATTAATTTTTAATTCATATCATTTTCTTTACAGATAATGACAAAATTAAGAAGGAACCTCAACTCTTTTTACCGGTCAGACCCGACACCCTTTTCGCTCCCTACGACATTCACAAGCAGGGAATGCAGACTAACAGGTGTAGCGTAAGTATTTCATCTTTTTTATCAAATTTTACATTCACATTACTCTTTCTGATGAAAATTCTTTGTCAATATTTTCAGTTCTTTGCAATTCCACGTTTCAATTTAGAATGTACAGTAGATATGTTTCAAACAATTAAAGATGAAGGTTCTGTCATGACTTTTCTAAATACATATTTTTTGGATTTTTTAATTTTATGAAAACTCATATTTTTCTACGTAAAAACTTTATGAAAGTTTATATTATTTCGTTCACACTTCTTTGTCCTCGATTTAATTTTTATACAATGCAATGCAAGCCAATATTTACACATAATAAAAAAAGGATTTTCAAAAATTTTTATAAAATGGAATTCATTTTTGTTCGCAGTTGAATCCGTTCTCCGCAAAATCGTGGGAACCGATAAGCTTTAAAACGGATCGAAATCTCATGAAAGAGATCATAATAGCGAATTCGATACCTGGACCTGAGAGCTGCGTTTAAGAATTAATAAAAGAAAGAAACAAAGCGAGAAAAAAATCGAAGAAAGATACAGGAGGTAAAAGTGACATATCAGAATCAGCGAAAAAAGAAAGTGTGAGAAAAGAGAGCACCCAGTTGCTGAAATCGGCTTAAAGCCAAAGACGAAGGTCTGATTGAACGTCAGACGTCTATAAGAATCGTCGACGTCGTTCCGTTTGGAATCAATGTAAGGAGCCACCGAAATGAGGATCGACGAAAACGTCTTGGAGCATCGATAATAAAATAATAAGTATAATGACGAGGCGATAAAAGAGATCAGGAGATCGCGATTATAATTCGCAACTTCCTGTACGAATAAAAAATTACGATCTCTTGTATCAAAGAAAGAAAAAACTCTACTGATCGAACGAAACGCCACACACGGTGTATTATTCCAAGTTTAATATATTTTGTGTCAAGTCTTGAATTTTGTGGTGATTCATGTTTTTCCCCCCTGCTCGTTGATTACTTTATGTCATAAATCAAAAGGCCGGCATTCCTGGACGTCTTTTTACTCTCAAGATGAACGGCACGGTCTGGCCGCCGTTTGTACAAACAAAAGCACCGAGGATGACTCCGCAGACGAGACTGATCATTCCAAGAATCCCGATGATCAAAATTATCCAGTAGAATGGAAAATTGATAGTCAGAATTTTCTTGATGAAGCGGAAGAACTTATCGGTGCGCTCTGCCATTCGAGCTCGTAAATCGCCTCGTCTTGATCCATCATCGCTGAGTTTTATTGGAGCGACTACGGGAGGAGGTGAACTTTCCATATTTGTGGGCTCATGACGATTCTCAGCTTGTTCCTCGTCCACACGTTGTGTCGGTTCAGTATCAGCGATTAATCTTGTCGATCTTTCCTGTTCAATGTTTCTACGAGATGTATCTCGATTTCCAACGTGATGCACCGATTCTGAATTTCCCTGCAATCGAGATGCCTCAGAATTTGGTAGAACAGACGATAAAAAGTTTCTTTTCGCATTCGGATTTGGACTCGTGCCTCCCGACCTTTTGTATTTGTCGGTTGACCAGTTGACTGACTTTGCACTTCAGATGCAATAAATTTGTCATAAATTCTTCCGAAGATGGGATTCCCAGGTTGTCGATCGATCGTGCATTCTGGCAATCGAAGTTTGTGCACACGTCTCGATCACAGACTAACATTTTTCATCTGCTTCGTTTAACCTTTTTTCTCTCGATACTAGTTTCACTCCAGTCAAAAACAATCGACGAACTCTTACAATTGGATTTATCCACAATTTAATTTTTTCACGATTTATAATTGTTTTTTTTATATATAATTATGTGGGTGGAAACTATTCCAGTAATTGATTAAAATTCACGTTCTAACCAACAGAGATCAATGAAATTCTGGTCTGTCTCTTTTTCACTAAACGTAAAAAAAATAGAAATTCTTACTTGCTATTTTTTTCGTCTCTTGATTTTCTTAATGTTCCTACATTCGATTCGGAGGAACCACGCGCGTTTATCAATTAACTCTGGGTTTTCTTTCAGGCGGTGGTTTCATATCTTTTTTTTCTGTTTTTATTTCTTGCTTGATTTCCACAGCTGAAATTAAATTGAATATCGCGTCAACATTTATTTATTTTAGTTTCCAGTAGAAAAAATAAGACAATAACTCACGAGGTTCTGCAGCTGGTTGCACAGGTTTTGGTACGGGTAGAGGAAATTTCCGTGTTATTTCCGCGAGCAGCATGTCAACTCTCTGACGTTGAAATAACGAGCTTGGCTCTTCTCGTGAAGGCAATTCCTTCTTTGCGGCGAAAGATTTACCGTTCTTAAAGTCCCACGAGTAGCCTTTGCTTGGATGATATCTCGAACAAGCGCTGGCCTCCTCGAATGCAGATTGTACGTGATGCACCGTAGACAACTTTATTTCGATAAAATGAAACGTGTTTTTACATTTATTATGAATACAAATCTATTTCGATCTAAAAATTATTTCCAGTTGAACTAAAAACAAATGAGTGCTAAATTAAGATATTATGAAGTACCTAGGTATGGAAAAACAATTTTGAATGCAAATGATTTCTTTTGACTGAACTGGAATCAACAAAAAATTTGCTAGAATTTGGGATATTGACATAAATAAAAAAGATTGCTTATGCGTGAATTGCAATATAAATGAACAGCTTCACCTTTATTTGGACAATAAAAGAACTAAATATTTTCAAATCAACCAATAAAAACAACTATTTATATGCATTGCTTTTGATATTTCAAAGTATTATGCAGTATGCATACAAAATGCTTGAAAAAAGTATAAAAATCTTTTTGATAATATTGATACTATTCTAAAAATGTCTTCTATATATCTTTAAATGAAATACATGCAAAAATATTTAAAAAATCTTGATGTCTATGATATTAGTACTTATCTTACCAGTCTAGAGTTTACAACAGAGGCAAGATCTGGAGCTTGATAAACAACTCCTGCGATTATATAGTAATCAGCTAATGGTGTTGCCTGAGTCGGTGAATATCTGTGCTGCTTTCTTATAACATAGAGAATTGGTTCTTGGACATGCAAGAGTATATATTCCAAGCCAGTCATATTGCTGTAATCAAAGATTAAGTAAGATAACATTAAATGTTCATAAACATGCATAAATTTAAAAAAAATTACAAAAAAACAATAAATCCTAAAAACAACATAATTCTTACGTCAACTGTTCTGGATTGAGACGTTGCATTTTCACAGTTTCATTGTTGCATGTACGATCAAAGAACGGATTACTCCTTTCCGAAAAATAATCCATTATGTTGCTAGGATTAAGGATTGGAATCCAGGCGCTGTCATGCCAAGACAATCCCAGAGGGTTTTCTGCCAAAATTTCAGTTTATTTATGTTATAAAAATACGTATACAAATAACGGCTGTTCGAGTTAACCTCGAATTCAAGGATTTCTCAAAATTTTATGAAGTGATATAAAAAGTATTGAACTTTCGAAATTTTTACCTAAAAATGTGTTCTTACCAAACAGTTATTTCATCCAATTTTATTCGAATAAATAACAATGCATTCAGTTACAGAAGACAGTAGAAAACAAAATAATGACACGAATTTGTTACATAGATAAGTTTCATCACATGAGTTAAATTCTTTCAACTCTTACCTTGAACAGTACTTCTACCAGGCATCATTTTTAATCGGTTCTTCGATAAATAATGGTAATACAATTTAAAATGTGCCTTTTCAGATGACAGAAAGCGGTATGTACTTATATATGTATGTATGTATTGTTATTGAAAATGCTGGGTAAAATCAGCTGACAGCAAAAAGTGGCGCCACCTATATCGAGCTTCTGCCGTTACTCATCTGTCACATCAATTGCGATTTTTTGTCAATTTAGCAAAACAACCACCGCGCATGATTTGTTTATTTTTTGAGTTATTTATGCAAGAGTGACAAGAGTCATTCGCGACGTACAAAAATGTCAACTTTTCATATTGAATTAAAATTTATATTTAGGATAGCTCGAGCTGATGAGTCCGCGACTTCCGGTTTCAAGAATGTATAGTTATTAGCAGTTATTAATATACTCGAATCTATATATATATGTGAAGGACGCCCCAATTTTCATTTATTACATTGACAGAATGGACTTCGCGCG
The DNA here is from genome assembly GCA_030522605.1 of Cremastinae sp. B BG-2022a. NCBI lineage: Eukaryota > Metazoa > Arthropoda > Insecta > Hymenoptera > Ichneumonidae > Cremastinae sp. B BG-2022a. Next base: position 5,658 of record JAPYYX010000170.1, read on the forward strand.
AAGTAGCTCCAGACTTTCCGCAATCCAACTATTTCACGATAGTATGTTTACAAATTAGACGAGCTTTATAGTCCAAATTTTCTAATTTTTGTGAAAATCGTGTACCGTTTGAACATATAAATTTTTTGTTTTTTGAATATTTTAATCTCCCAAATTTCCAAAAACTAACTCATCTTTTTATTCGAATGAACAGCCTGAATAAAAAGAGCATGAATTTTTTCCCTCCTTTTTGAATCAGAATTCACAAGCTTATTTATGTAAACTATGACGCTTGGATGTCTCACAAATAGTTTAAACTATGCATTGTGAGTGCCTATATTTTTCTGTATTTTATTTAAATTTTGCAAAATAATTTACGCCATTGTTCATTTTCAAATATTATTTGCAGGGACAAAATGAAAAATTCTTCCTATACTATCATTCCAATTCACAAAAGGCCAGATTTGTTTGAGGAATGCTCCAAAGTCATTAATGCAGAATGGCCAGCAAGTCAAGCCAGACGGTTTGTATAAAATCATTTTTCACTATGTCAAAATATTATATTTTTGTGGATGCAATATATTAAAAATTCATTTTTACATAATGAAGTATTATGAATAATTATTTATTATGAAAGAACAACAAAAACTTTCAGGGTAAGAAGCTTTCGAGAGTCTCGTGATGAATTACCTACTTCACTGGTTTTACTCAAAGGTGACAAAGTTATCGGCCACTGTAAATTGTCCCCCATTCGCAGTGAATGTCGAAGTTGCTATTTGGGCTCAGGTATATTTTTTTGATAAAAAAAAAGAATATTGAAACTTTTACCATTATTAAAAGATTTAATTATTGATAGATCTAAATGAAATTTTTTTATTTTATAAATCTTATCAATATTTGAAAACAATTTGTAAAATTTCAGTGGTAATAGACTATGCCTGGAGATCTCAAGGCTTAGGCTCAATGTTGCTGCGTGGAGCAGAGGAGTATGCGGCTAGCAAAAACATAGAAAAAGTTTATTTAACGACCAAGGGCCAGGAAGCATTTTATGAGAAGAATGGTTATGTCGTTTGTCCACCCGTAAACATTTGGAATTACATTATTATTCCACCGGTAACGGCAAGTTCAAAAATGAACAACAAGACATGCGAGAGAAAACAATTTTGTGGTCCACCTCCGCCTCCGATGCCAGTTCCTCTTGTAAATACTACAAACTCGTCTCTAACATCGTCCAAAACATTTATGGTTAAACATTTATAGCCCAAAAAATACAGTACACTCATAACAGAACAGAAAATAATATATGCATTATAGTTTTGCGCGATTGTTGTTCCTCAAAAATAATCCGTTATTGCTTGGTCGTGATTCCACACACCTTACGATAATGTTCAGGTTTTTGTAATGCGTCGACCAAAAAAGCTCCCAAATCTTGCTTGGATACCATACGACCTGGTGATTTGTCATGTTCTACAATATAATCCGACCGTGGTGAATCTGCGGATAAAAAATAATTTATTCCTTCTGATACTCATTACTTCCCCAAATCATTTTTACCCAGGTGAAACTTCTTTTGGAAGGTGTAATAATAATTTTTTGGTATTCCAATAGCTCAAGGTAAATACAAAAACATGAAAATTTTAGGTATAAATCAAGAATAGTAATTACCTCCAATATGTGGAGGAAGGACAGCGACCCAATTTAGGTCACTTGCTTTTACTATGTCGAACATTCTCTGATGTTCTGCATTTATATCCTTGAAAACCGGTGGTACTTTTCCTGGCTCGTAGAACAAGAAAGCTGTCACAAAAGCAGATTGATTAATATTTAATTAAAATCTAAAATAACACCTAAGAAAGTTTTTACAATTTTGATATTTTACCTGACAGACAAACAGACACTGTTTTTACTTCGTGGGTTTTCATTGCGTCAAGTATGTTTTTCATCCCTTCGGACAGTGCAGTAGTTGGCTCTGAAGTTTTTAAATTACAACAGATACATTTATTACAATTTTTTAAATTTTTTTTCTCATGATTTTTTATTTAGATAATTTATTATGATTTGAATATGAAAAAAAAGAATGTAAATTTATTTTAAACAGTGATGCATATTTACTCAAGTCGTTTCTCGTTCCGAGAACAACGACGACACCTTCCATTCCAGCAACAGCCTTCGAAACTTGTTCGCTGTTGGTTACATCTCCCACAAAAGCTTCAACCTTATTGCTAAGATTTTCGGGAATTTTTGACTTGTCTCTCACAAAAGCCCTGACTTCCAACCCTGCAAAGTATTTCGTATACTCACGATGACGTTGTATTCAAAATTATGTCAAAAAAATGTTCGTCACATATCTGCATGTTTTTCATTTTTATCGTTGTTTTTTCGAAAATTAAAAAAAATGTTGATCTTTTTGTGTGTTGTAAATAATATTTTCACTCAGTTATAGTATCAATTAATGATAGTGATAAAAATTAGATTAGAACGTTGGAGACAATTATACACAAGATTGTTAGCTTTTTTTTTAAATTAATGACAAATGCAAAATGCGCATACCTTGATTTACCGCATATTCGAGAGCACATAAACCGGTCATGCCGGTACCACCGAACATAACAATTTTATTCATGATTTTTAAATGTTAATATCGACTGAAAGCAAAAGGTGAAATTTGTACTCGATGGGTGTTCCTTGATCACACGTCTTTCCTCTAATAATTTCAATTCGCTCCAATCGGTTTCGTCCGCTTATTATCGCTGTGAGCAATCGCACGTATCAATCTTGTGGCGTAACTTGCGTAGTATTGTTGTATAGTGCCGAGTCACGATAGTACCGTGCGTTTTATTTAACCGCTACCATGAAAATATTTTCTATTATTTGCATAAGAAGAGCAATGTGGAGTCGAACATGAAAACTCCGTGCCGGTTCTCACATCTTCCGATGTTTCTAATTTTCCATCGATGTATGTCATTGTACATTTATGTGTGTATACAAGTGCTCTCATTCGTGCGCGATAGTATTTTTTTATCAGATGGATCATCATTGCTTCAAAATCTATCCGCTGGCGCTCAGCGAATTGAAAAAGAAAAATATTTAGTCTCGCATATTTTGCCCCACGATCGAGTATTTTCATTTTTACAATTGAATACCACCGTTGAATTTTAACATTTCAGCCTGGAAGCAATGTCTACATGAAAATATATAATTATATCCCGTCTAACATAGTCAATTTTGAAAATAAACAAAATCTAAAAATAAATTTTAAAAACCGCGAAAGATGAAAAAACGTTTTTGAATGTTATTAATTGAACGTTCTACCGCTTGGGGCGCTTTGCACATCGAACCCAGTAGAACCTTGCTCCATGCACGGGGAGAAGCAGAGAAGACCATTGCTTTTTTCGCGAGTTCTGTCTCGATAAAATTTAAAGAAATGTTAGACCTTCGTGAGAATAATTCGCGCGATGCCTCCTCATATTCGTCGCAAAATAGTGATGGAATAAATATTCCTGGTAAGTTTAATAGAAATCAACTGCAAATCACTCATTAATTCATCGAGTTATTGATTCTAACCTATAAAGACCGATGAGCACGTTAACTCGTGTAATTCGCATTATAGTGATGAAACTTTGATAGATATTATTATGTAATTATAATTTCGAGTGACATGTTTAAAAAAAGATATTTTTTTTTTGCAAGGAACCATGGCTATTATCTTTTTCAACATCTTGCCACTTTGGATACATTTTATAAGAATGTTGATCGATTTTCTGAGAAATTGTTCACATTGAATAAATTTTTGCGCGAATGGATTTTACATTTAGCAAACAATAAATATTTAGTTCATGACATTTTTTCATAGTTTGTTATTTTGCTTTTTTTTAAGTGGCACTCTGTATATTATATTATACTATATACACTATACACTACATGTTATTAATTAACAAATGACAGGCAGCAAAATATTTCAAATTGTGAAAAGTTTTTTTGACATGCCATTCACATAATTTGGACATTTCTATTTGCAAAAGTGTATAATGGATTATGATAATTCTGAAGCTTCAACACTACGAGAAAAAAAAATAAGAATTTATAATAGCTTTGGTACTTATATGGTCATATTTGATTTTTTTTACATATCTTTAAAATATTGATTTTTTTTTTTAGTTACTTCTCAACGTGGAACCGCTGCGCTGAGTCCCTATTTAAATTTCGATCCTTCGTACCTGCCAACGAGTCAACCAGAGTTTATATTCCCTGAGGGTGCTGAGAAACAGAGAGGACGGTTTGAGCTAGCTTTTAGTCAAATTGGTGCTGCGTGCATAGTTGGAGCTGGATTAGGCGGTGCATCCGGCTTTTACAGAGGTCTCAAAGCTACAACGCTTGCAGGTCAAACTGGAAAACTTAGGAGAACTCAGTAAGAGCTTCAATCCAATTTTTTAGTTATTTTATCTGAATTCTCTATGCTTCTCATGAACTTTGAATTAATCATTAAAATGATTTGGTGGCAAAATATTTTCCAATGTAAAATATGTTAAAACAATTTTTGTTCATGTACTTTCTTGGTAATTATTATTCAAGAAAAGAATTTCCTGAGATTCTCAATTTCTTAAGTATATGTATCTTTGTCACTGTAATATCAAGATATATACATTTTTTTCAATTGCAGACTAATCAACCATGTTATGAAAAATGGATCCTCGTTAGCAAATACTCTCGGTGTTGTGTCAGTTATGTACAGTGGTTTTGGAGTCCTCCTTTCTTGGGCGAGAGGCACAGATGATTCGTTGAATACTTTGGCAGCTGCAACAGCTACTGGTATGCTCTTCAAATCAACCGGTGAGTATATTCCATGTGAATGAAGATGTGAAAAAGTTTGTGATATTTATTAGTTTAAAACGTTCGATCATATTTTTTTATAAAAAATTGAAACGTGAAAAAAGAGTACATATAACGAAAAAAATGCATTAATTTTTTTCTTTCACAGCTGGACTACAGAGATGTGTAGTGGGTGGTGGCATTGGCTTAGGAATCGCGTCGTTGTATTGCCTTTGGAATAGTCGCGAGGTTCTCGCGGAGTTAAGGCATCACAGCATGAATCCAGCGTAAGACTGTGTGTACCAGGATAATAATCCCAAACGATATCCCAGTACCACCACTTTTTTCCCGTACAATTGAACTAGTAGTTTGACGTCCGAGAAAAACAAACACTACTTAAAGAAGTATCTAACCGTAACTAGTTATCTTATTTCGAAATACATTTTAGAAAAGTATAATGAATGAAGAAATAATAATTGTTAGCAATTTTCAATAAGTTCAACGACGAATAAAATCATGACAAATGAATGCTATTTCCACATTTAGAAAAAAAGTATTTGAATTCTCAGCATTGTCCAATCCAAAATAATTTTGTTCTAACACGAAAGTAGAATCCGCAGTAAGTTTTTGTCGATTTCAACCGTTACATGTAACAATAGAGTAAATAATAAACTATGTGTAATCAAGTTCAAAAGTTGGAATTATTCGCGGGATTAAGAGGAAAGATCGTATTTACATCATACTCTTATAAAAGAAAAACAAAAGAGTAGATAAAGACGGAAAAAAATGAATTGACGCAATTTGTATTCTATTACAGATCCAAGTGAGATAACCCAAATCACGACATACTGTGGGATTTCGTGGACATTTGTCAGCCTTGTAAATAGTAAAAACACGAATCTGAAAAATGATTGTTTCGATCCTGAATTTGAAGAAAGAACAAACGAGAGATGCACTGTAAATGAAAATTTGTGAAATGAGTAAACGGTGATATAAGATCAATTACGAGTATGGACGTTTACGAGGAATTCGATACCAATTCATGTAGTAATCCCAGAGTGTGTCCATTCTCAATATGAACAGATGTTTCATTATTCAAAGTGCAATTCCCGGATGTAACGTCAGCGAGGAGTTGCTCATAGTGCAATACAAAACGTACTCTACAATCTTATCTAATACTATCTCCTTGACAACGAATCGATAAAAATCTTTTCTTATCTCGTGTGACGACAACGATGGTGCTAACAAAGTGTTGAGTTCGAAGCTGGCTAAAATAGTACATGGCTACGTGGATAAAGAATTTTCCACAATTCATCGCGCTCTTTACTCTGTCAACGTACTCAACACCGTTGAACACATATTTATAGTTTGTCATGCATAATTATCGCCTCTCTTTTCGTTCCTTCTCGATAAGTGAATAATTCATTCCCTCTGGGAGAAAAGGTGGGTGATAACTTGTTGGCCGATCATGGAAACGCCAGTTTCACGTTGCGCAGCTAACACCGTGGATTTTACCGTTTCTCTGTAACTTCAACTTTTCGAAAGAATTTCGATAAATTGTGTTTGTAAACGAACTGTAGTTCTACGTTAATTCATTTTTTCTATAAAAATGACTTTTTTCGTTATATTTGCAATAACTGGAATATAAATAAAAATAATAAATAAAATGAAAATCGTGAAGAAAAATTGGAATTTTTTCAAAGCGAGAAGCATTTGGTGTTTTCGTTGAATCTTCGGCGATTCAAATCCGCGATAGTCTACATAAACCAAAAACCTATTTATAAGATCGAGATTTGTTTATGAGTGAAAATTTATGAGCTTTGAGCGAAAAACGTCGAGGCTGAATGCGCGGATGCTTCAGTTGCACTTTCATTGAATCATCATCGTGAGTACCAAAGTTCGTCAGGAATTTTCTAAAACTGGAATATTTATCGAAGAATTTTTTTTTTAGTTTTCATCGACATCCTTCCGAGTAATTTAAGACAATCGTTCGATAATTTCAAGTCCGAAAAACATGAATGGAAGAGAAGCTGAAAAATTGTTGTCATTGTTCTATTCTCTGGGAATTATATTTTCCACGATCTCGTTGGTCTCGTTGCTGGTCGCGTGGCAACATTGGACCTGGACGCTGGACTCGTGTATCGATTTCGACTGCGGATGCATCCTCTATGGGGTTAATACTTTTAACACCTTCATCGGAGGCGATGCGCAGCTCTGTCACTTCGGTGTTTACGGGCTGTCTCCAGCTATCATCTTCAGTGTCATTTTTGCATGTTATCACGGTTATCGAAGTTGCATCGATCGAAGCCTTGACAAGCCTCGTATAGCCACAGGATATTCGCCACCGTGAGAATTTTATTGTGTTTATTTGTTTATAAGAAACATGGACAATCGCTCGCTTAACGAATATAAAAAAAAAAGTAAAATCAGTCTCATTTGATGGTATTAAAAAAATTTTTATGAAAATGTATTCGATTAAAAACTATTTTTTTCGTTAATTAAATTTCCAGAATTTATGTACTACGATGGAAAATTCATCAGCAACATAAAATATTTGCACATTTTGTTTTCCAACGATAAATTACAGTAACACCAAATTTAGACATTTCTGATATTTTAATGTTATTCGACGCATTATTTGAGATTTTTTAGGAATTTTACAACAAAAATAATATAAAATATTTTTTCGTTAAAAAAGCAAATTCTTTTTTTTCCACGATCGAAATAAAATTTGGCAATTGAATGAGTTATTAATACAGGAAGAAAAAATTATCGATGAATTATTTGACGAAGCATATTGATAAATTTAAAAAAAAAGGAAAATAAATTTTGCTCGTGTCTATATCGATGGCGGAAGGTCAGTCTTCAGCTTTCCACTACGCTTTACCGAAATAGATATATTAATTATTCACTGTAACAACTTGCACGTTGAACTCCGCTGCGTTTGGTTCCTTTAGAAAAATTGATTAGTCCTAGAAATATGTTATACGAATTCGAAAAAAAGTAATTTTCGTCGGAACTATTGATTTTGCGGTGAACTATCATTATCTTTATTAAATAGTAAACATTTTCATTATCGGAATTAATTTGAAATAAAATTCATTTTACTTATTATTTATATTAAAAAATGATCTTTTTGACAAAATTTTCCAAAATTTCCAAAATAAAGTCAACCGTTAAGCAAAGAAGGAACAAACATCCGGACTTTCTATATTCAGGAAGTTCTATTCAAGATAACGACAAGTTCTTATCGATGGTGAAATAATAACTATAATATTTAGGAACGTCGTTGATGGAACGGTTGTCGTCGTGACCCGGAAAACTCGAAGCCCGTGCAAGCAGTGGATGCCGGCGGCATTTCTGGCCGCTTTTATTTGTTGTATTTCTCTCGCTCACGCGGTAGTCCTAATCGATGGATATTACAAGACCTGCGAACAATACAGGAGAAACCTTATCGAGATGCTAGGATCGAGGGGTCGCGAAGTTCAGGTGAGTTTTCTTCACGATGAAAATTGAAAAGTAAAGTGAAATCTGATAAAATTCAATCTCGCAGGTGATTCACAATCGACTGAGCTGTGGCGCAGTTTTCGACTACATGGATTATCTTCAGCCGGATTCGAACAATTGGAGGAGAGGCGACCAAATAAACACCGGCGTTTCCCTGCAATTGGCGATCGTCACGAGCTGGCTAAATTTTTTAACTTTCATCTCGATAACGGTCGTGAATTTAATAATGGCGAGACACAGGCACAAAAGTTTAGGCGAAAAATTGTGCGGATGTTGTTGAGGGAGTTCGGTTTATAAATTAATATTGTCGTAAATCAAAATTAATATTATTAGATGGAAATATGAACTTGGCGATTTCCGTAAAAAATTAATAATAATTACAAAGATTTTTATTTTGTAAGTCAAATTTTATTAACGAGTGAATTCGCATTGAAAATGTCTAAGTTGTGTAAGCTATTTGCACGTTTCATTCTTCAGTGGAATTGGAAAATTGCGAGAGTACCTTGGAATTTGAATAAATTACATTTTTCAACCTGTTGATTGATTTGGATTATTCAGAAAACTTTGCACAGGAAAAACAATGTAAACTCATTAATTTCTAAACAAATACCAAGTCATTTCATAAAATGGGGAAATAAAATTACTCAGATATTTTTTCCAAAATAAATATGTTTTTGAGAAATCCATCAATTAAAATTTTATCAGCAAAAAGAGTAATTAGCGTCTATTGTATAAAGAATTATCAGCACACTTATAACAATTATTACCAGACTTTTAAAAGTAGTTTGAAAAAAGAAAAAAGATTCTTTTTCAGTCTGAATGCAACAACCGAACTCCCTTAATCAGTATAAAAAAACGATGTAAATAACGCCAAAACGTTTTTAATCACAGTGTAATACATTTTATTTCAGCGCATCTCATATCTCTTTTTTTTACTTTTTTTTACAACAGTACAGTAAAGTACAATTCATTACGAACACGTGACTCGTTCGCAACATCACGCTTCATCAATCATACATGAGCGAGAATCTGTTTTTTATTATTCTTTTTTTTAGAAAAAATAATTCACAGAAATTGACTTTCGGTTGAAAGCTTGTGTATTCAAGTTCGCGTTACATTTCTTATGTTAATATACGAATATATTATTTTTTTATTTTTTCTTCTCTTACTCTCTTTCTGTCTCACATACATTTTTTTTATTTCTCTTAAATTAATTAAATGTTACTATTTATATATAATTATTATAAATCTCCAAGAATATTACGATCGCAAATCTCATTCGCATACGAATAGAATGTATTAACAACAAAATACAATTTAACAACTATTATTTTGTATACATATAATAATATGAATAGAGGAGGGTCTTGCACAGAATTCTTGACTCTTCGTCTCGAAATCTATGAAGAAATCATTTACACGTTGGCTCAAATGCCAGAAATACTTATTCTTTTCTCGAGAAAGAAAAATGCGATAACTTTGACGAACTGCAAATAATACATTCGCCAGGGATAGGAAAAATTCAGTAGAGCAGCAAGTGTAAATAGTGATCGCAGGAAAAAAATGTTTGAAAAGTACTCCCTGATTACTCTTCAAAAATACATTTTTCACCTAAAAACGTCGATTTCGTGTTTTTTTTGATACTCAATTGTGTAAAATTTACACAAAGACTTTCCTTCATGCGCGTAGAGATTTTTTTTTTGGAATACTGCGATATTTGGTTGTCGGCAGTGCGAGAACAAAAGAAAAACGTGCGAGACGAGTAGTTTGATAAATAAATACATCTTTCGGAGAACTTAAAGAATAACGTAGGATGGCGGAGCACTTTTTTCATTATCGGAGCAAATAAATATTCTAAAAATAATGATGCAGGAATGTACAGAGGTTTTTGCTATTGATGAATCGATTGTGTGGCCGGCCGTACAGTTTCTTCGATAAATCCAAAATTATTGCAATTCGGCAGAAATCACCGAAGAGAAAAATTAATTTTCTTCCAAAGTCGTTGCGTTTTGTACATACTCGTTGCGAAAGGAAAAAGTACGGCGACGATAGTTCGCGTCATGTAAAAAAGTACAGCGTACATGTAAATCGGACATTATCAAACATATTGATTACAAATTCGAGCACTAAATATCATACGGGAAAAAGGCACCTATTATAATTTATACGAATATAGTCTAGATCTTGTATAATCGTAGCTGCAAAAAGTTTTGCACGTTTCTTTTTTTTCTTCCTTTCGATTTCCACACACGCATCGTGGCCTACTTTTGGACTTTTCTTCTTAAATATTGTCTTAATTCAATAACTATTTTCTAGCTTCGATCCAGTCAATTTTCGAGAGGCGCAGTTCGAGAGGAAACATTTTCTGAATTACGCTTGTTTTTGTTTACAAGTCTGTTTTTGTTTATAAAAGAAATTCTACTTTTTCACAACGACGATATAATACAGTAATTCCATCGCACGACTACCAAAAGTCTGTTTATCTAGTGTCTAAGGCCTCGTTAATATTATTAGTTCATCATTTTCTCGGTCACGTAATCGCTTCTCGACTACGTTGGAAATTTATTCTCGCTCTCATTCGCCCTTTAAAATATATTCCTCTTTTTTTTCGCTTACTGCAATCGCTTAATACCATTCAGCACTATGGACTGTTACAAGATCAGTCTTGTGTGAAAAGGCGTTTGTAAAGAGAAATAGCAAATAATTGTTTTTTTAACTGCGCCTCCGAATTTCACAACTCGAAATTCAGGTTCTCCTGTTAATTCTTTTTTTTTGTCTTTTTGTGTTTTCTTTTTAAATACGGTTGTGGAGCTTTGATTGAAGTCCTTTTCAAAAAGCATACACGTTTTTGTACGTCTAAAACTAGTAGAAATTCTACGCGATTTTAAAATGTATAAACACGGTTTGAAAAGGCATAGCTGGAAAAATAGACGCGTGTGCTTATTTTCGATCACTCCGCTATTATTTTTTTTCACATCAATATCATAGACTTCCATTCCTTGCTTTTTTTTTGGTATCGAGCTGCCAAGTTTTAGAAAACCTGGATGAAAGTCGCTGGAAGCTTTTACATCCTCGTCGATTTTCGTTCTAATCTTATTTTCTTCGTCGTTACTTTCGCACATCGCTGTAAATCTTCTAGAAAAATGATAGGTGGTAAAAACCAAAGTTTACAGTTCTATTTTACACTATCAGTCGCTTCGTTAGCACCGTGATTAAAAACATTGGTCTGTCATTTTTTTTCTTGAATTTCTGCAGTTGTTAGGAATTCACGTACTCAAATTATACACGAAATTCGGTGCTCGCGATTTCAAGCCTATCTGTAAGTTTCAAATATTTTCCTTTCGAAAATAACTAAATCTTTGATAACATTTAGCGTAGCAAAATAGGGAATGTCGGAGCATTGTTTACGAAATTTGCCTATAAAAAAAAAATTTGTTTTTTTTAGAAGTTAATACGAAGCTTGTTCAAATGATTTCGCGACTGACTGGACTCGCTTTGAAGTGAGTCACCGAGTAATCTCAGGTAAACGGGTTGCTTCTTCTCTTCAACGAGCCGAAGCGTTTTTCAGGCTCGCGTACGACTTCGAACGGGGCGACCCTGTTAGTCGTGGATCGTTCATCGTTCTCGTCGCTGGGAAAATCCTCGAAGCTCATATTGCTGAATCCGGCAGTAGCGGCAGCGCTTTTCTTCGTTTTTGAAGTCTTCTTGTAAGCCACTCCCTTGGACTTGTGAGGAGTCTTCGCCTGTGGAACGTTCTCGCTCTGATTTTCGTTTATCAGATGATACTTGGACTTGTCAGACTTGGATTTGTCTTTTTTGTGCTTAGGCGAGGAGTCGTCGACGACAAGCGGCTCCGGGGACATCGGCGAGAGCACGTCCGGAGAGGGATCCCGGATGGAGACACTGTTCGTCGCTTGGAGAGTTATCCTCGCGGTGTGCTGAATCGGCTGCAAGGAGTAAATGGTATTTCCCGTTGGAGGAAGCTGCGCTGATTGGGCGCTCGTTGAGAGAATCGTGTCGAGAGCGCTGTCAACGAAACTCGGTGATTGGGAAAGCGGCAACGATGTCGGCCTTTGCTGGCTATTGATCGAGAGCGTTGCGAACTCGTCAAAGGGAATCGAGCCGAACAGATCCTTCGGCGAGTCCAGACTCGAGTTCACCGTCACGGCACCAAATTTCGAATTAGAGACTACGCTCGGTGCGAATGTCTCGTTAACTGCTTTGTAAGTCTGGTTAATATTCGCGTAATTCGGATTGTAGGAAGGTGTCTGAATCGGCTTCTCGTCATTCCGAAAATCTGGCAAGCCTTTGAAGGGATTCATAAAGCTCGTTGAACTGAAAGGCGACGAGCCAAAGAGATCTTTCTCCTCTGACGCCGATTTGACGGCTGTTATCGCGACTGATCGATGCGAGCACGTGTACTTGACGTTCTCGTACCTCGGCGTTTCCACAATCACGGAATTACTCCCCGGCGTTGTTACCTCTGGTCCTATATCGACTAGATTGCTCGTGACGACCGGAGATTCTGGAAGAGGCGTCGTGAGCTCGTTATTCGGCGAGGAAGCGACGATTCCGCTTCTCGGAATGCTATCCCGACTCGCACTGCTCTTCCTCGAGCTTGTTGGCCTGGTAAACGGTGCCAGAGCGAAAACATCGTCTTCCGGTTTGAACAATCCCTTCCTCGGACTTGTTCTGGCTTCCTCCGACGAGCTGTCGTCCTTGTCGAAGAAATTCGGCTTTATCCCGTACTGGAGACCAACGAACGGATCACCGTGACTCTGTTCAGGCTTCGCCTCGGTATCGAGCTCGTCGTCGAGGAGAAGAGGTTTTTCGCCGTATTGATGACCAACAACCGGATCAGCCTCTATTGTCGGGAGTCTCTGTTGTTCGCGGTGTCTCTTGGGCTTGCGAATTCGGTGCTCCTCCTCGTGCGTCGCAACGGACTCGCATTCAGCATGATAAGCCGAACTCCCGCAAGTTCTCACGCTCTCGGATATCGTCTCGTCGATTCTCTCCCGTTCTTCTTCCTCCTTCGCTTCCTCGTCGTTCATCGCTTTCAGGTCACTCGCCGAGCCTATTGAGTCGTCCGAGTCGTAACCAACCGGCTCGTTGTCCTTTGAATCCTGCGCACCGCTGTTCTCCCTTTTTCCTCGTCGATTCAGCACACCCTTGACTCTTCTTCTCTTCTTCTTCGCTCGCTCCTTGCTGCTCCTCTGCGCCAACTCCTTGTCGCTGTCGCTCGAGAGATCGTCCGCGTTGAAGGCCAGCTTCTCGTACTTCGAACGATCTTCCAACGGTGCTCGGACAAAGGGCGGCGAGACTGGACTAGACTCCGCCAGGAGAGACGCCTCGTCGCACGCTCCACCCGGCTCCACTTCCTCGATCCATCGCTCTGACAATTCTCCTCTCATTTCCAACGATTTTCCTGCAATTTCACACAATATTTTCATGAATACTCTTCCCAATTTTTTTTCAACTCGACGTTGAGTTTTCACAATCGTTATTTTGTTTTTTTTTTTCGATCGTTTTGTTCGCGGATAATTACTGAAATTTCAACAGGTCATTTTGTGTCCACGATTTTTCATTTCTTCTTATTTATTTTAGTCGAATTCAACTCAACTTTTTTATTAATACTTTTTGTTATTACGATTATTTTCTTTTTGCGTTATCTTCTTCTTGCAAGCGAGTCTGCGCGTGCCAGGACTTAAACAACAAACTAATGGAATACTTACCTAAATGCGTTCAAGCAACTATTTCAGCTCGTGAGTCAAAACTTGCGTACACAAAACGATACGTACATTAAAAATTCGTACCAGGCTATTTACACGAGCCAACGTGACAATCTCCAATCTTCAGACAATCTTTTCACTAAAAAAACCTTCCCTTTACTTCCATTTGAGGAGGTTGGTTACCCAAAACTAATATCATCGTTAAAAGAATTTCGAGAATTGAAATATACATAGAACCATTACAAGTATGAAAAAAGTATTTTCTTAATTACGATCACTGTCATCGAATATTTTTTTTATCCCAAAAATATATAAAAGAATCCATGTACAAATTTCGAGGAATATACATAATCGCAAAAAACGAAAAAAAAAATTGTCTTCCAAAGTTTTCATATGCTTATAATTTTCGAATTATTAACACACTCTACAAGCAGTTCGAATTACTCCTGATCTCTATGCGTTATTTTTTTTACAGTAATAAAATAATTCGTATTGTCAAAAATGTTCACCAAATTTTTTCGAATTCTCCAGGAATTAATTTTGAGTCACCAGTCTCCTTAAAAAATCAAAACTTATGTGCAATTAAAAAAATAGAAGCTCTCAGGACACAATGGAGCACTTTTGAATCAAATTTACAAATTTTGTAGACATTATATAATATAATACACATTAGAACGATTAATTTTTATCGACTATTCCGTCGTTATTTTAATTTATCAAAAATGACAGCCAAAGTGCCCATGTTGCTACGGTGTAAAGAAAGAGAGATAGAAAGATAGAAACAGGAGATTTCTGATTAGGTCTGCCACAGACGGTGCATTCGGGAAAGAAAAAAAAAACCAGGCGAGTAATCGCACGTCGCTCGTTAGAGAATAAATAAAAATAAATAGTACTAATAATAGTAATAACAATAATAATAGTAATAATAATACAAAAACTCAAATAGTACGAAATTAACAAGCTTATAATCGAGAGAAAATTAGACTGGGCCGATACAAAGGAATCTTTCGAATCGAATGTAGCGAACAAATGTACAAAAACGGTTAATAGCTCTGCCACCATTTGTCTGGAACAGTCCTAATCAGATTTTTGATCCATCTTTTTTTCATTTATTTTGTTTCGGGGCTGTTGAAGTGATCTGAAAGAATGTAATACGCCGTGTACTAATTTACATTTCTTTTTATTGCTGCAGAATTATATTGATCAATATACAGCGATAAAGAAAATCGAACAGAAATATCAGTATTATCGATAATATCAATTAATAGTAATAATAAATGACAATAAATGACGTATAATCATTCTTCTAATACGATTCTAGAATCTCTTGGAACACTTGTCGCGAAAAATTTTCGTGGGCTCGGAGTGTAACAACGACGTACGCTCTCTTACCATCTAAATTCGATGATTGGATCTCGGGAGTGCATGGTCAAGCCAAAAAGACCTGGGATTCGTTATTGTTGTTATTTTTTTCGTTTTCTTCTTTTGACAGGAGAAAGAAACACGAGTCGACATACAATAAACGAGATGGAGATTGGAATTACGTGACACTGACGCTAGTACTGTCTTTCATTTTCTTACGTATTATCTGTATTTCTTTTTATCATTATCATTTCTTCCTCACAGCCCGTCGATTTCGTACTCGACGAAATTTCCGAGCGGTCGTGCATCTTCGCAAAATCGTTAGGATGTTCCAGACAATGAATTTCGTACGACAATTTCAACGCAGTTTTATTAGCCACAGTCGTAAATTTTCGATCGGTCGACGACAAAAAAAAGGTGCTGGCGAAAACACACTATGTGCTCGGTTCACACTTGCCTTCCTCATTGTTTTTTTAAATATTTGCAAGTTCTCTGATATTTTCAAAGAAGAAAGTACTTTTGAATTTTTTTTTTCACCAATATCAAACAATTATTTGCTTCAAAATAAAAATGAGTAAATTAATCCTTAATAACCAGATTTAACGAATTTATTGTTGATATTTCTGATAAAGAAGTTTCAATTTTTGATCTCGCAAGAATATTCTGAGAAATGAAAATAAAACTTAGCTGTACAATAATTGATTTATAATTTTCAAATGAATTTATTCTTCGAAATATGAGACAACCTGCCCAAGTCTGGTTTTTCATCAAAATTTGGTTATCGAAGCGAAACTTAATGACGATAAGAAAAATGTGATGAAAAAAATAGGTAACAAATGTTAAATTGTGATACCCAGAATATGAAGAAATGCATAAGGTCTTCAAATGAAAAGAGAAACACGAAAGTACGTCATTATACAAAAAAGGATAAATTAATGAAGGGTAAACATGCTTAATTGATAATTGCGTTGTTATTCACAGGAAAACCCGAAGAAATTCATGCAGACTTAAGGATTAAAAACTTAAACGCTGCTCCCCGTAGACTTTCGAACTTGATTGAAAATGAGAAAAAATAAAAAAATCGAAAACAAAGGTGAGAAGAAAAACAGTGCGAATGTAACGCCTAATCGTTTGTATTCATATAGCCGATAAAAGCATGTATTTTTTTATGTACAGGATATTCCAAAAAAAAACGACAAGATTACAAAATCGAGGAAAACTCAAAATTCGGAGCCATGAAATTTTTTCCGATTCAATGCCCTTCGAGAAAATAGAGAAAAAAAACTTTCATTTCAAAAATCTGAAATATTTCGGTACTCAGAAAATTCGAAGTTTTTTTTGGACATCCTGTGTATATGAATATTTTTGAATTTATTTATAAGTATGGTTATATATTGTATAAGTCTTTCTATACACTTATAATATAGCCTGTACGTATATCGATTTTTCATTAGCACTGCGAAGAGAAATTTCTCGTAGACTCTTCGTGTTCTAATATCTTCGCATTTTTTTGAATATTTTTATACGCACACGTTTTTATTACTTTCTTTTCTCTCAGCTTTTCCTCCCTTTTCTATACAATTCTCGTTCTCTACGCTTCAATAATGTAACATAATTCTGACTATTTGAGAAAGAGAGAGAGAAATTGAAAGATTTGGATAGAGATTAGGGCAAAAATATTTTTCGCGGAAACAATATATCACATATCCTTTGTATGCAATAATACATTATTTATAATATTTATATCGCAATGTCTTAAATTGCCTTCTTTAGTCCGTTATCCTCGTTATAATTAGAATATTTTCAATATTTATCATCGTTCCTTCCCTCTTAGACGCAGCTGCGCCTAGTTTGTCATTGAAAAATATGTCAATATGATGACTCAAGCTCAAACACTTTCTTTTCTTTTTTTTAATTTTCATTTTATTCGATCTAATGGAACGAGAGAGCGAGGGGATCAAAATTTTTAGCAACATCAATTACAATACAGCGATCGATCAATTATCCATCGCATATCTACCGCATCGATAAATTGGTCGTGACGATTAATTTAATTCTATAATTTAAAAATTATCAATTCGTATTTTTTTTTCAACCCTCGTCCGTTCACTCTTGGCTCTTGCGAAATATTTTCTTTTGGTTATTTATAAATTTTGATTTCGATGTTTGCTTCGAGCAATCGTTTCATTATCTCGAACCGAGAACCCGAAATGTCACATGTCTTTACAATCATCGTATTGTCGACAATTTTATTATCGATACTGTGAAATAAAGGAAGAAAGCGCAAAATTTGTTGCTTGCGATTTTTTTTATGGAATCCAGTATTACGATATTTCGCAAATTCTTTTAGAGGTAGTCGCATCGTCCACTCAGCAACGATCTACAATTATTTTTCGTTTCTGGCTACGAAAGCGCTACGCAGCTCAACTACGCTTATTCAGAGTCAAGGAACACTCTTGGGAGATGGAATAGAATTGGCAACGCATGGAAATAAAAGAAAGGGAAGTTTAGGACATCTCCCGCCTCTGAAAGTCCGAACGATCGCCTTACTCGTATTTAATTTTTTTTTTAAATCTACAGACTAGATTAAATTCATGGGCTATTCAATTTCCTTTACATCTCATTTACACTCGACATAAAAATAGAACGAACATTATCTCTACGATTAAAGTTATTTGAATATCTTTGGTGATGAAAAAAAATGTTGAAAATAACGATAATAATCTTCCAAGTATGGTTCGTCAGTGACGAAAACTAAATTATTTTTGATCACAAATCCATCAAACACTGAGATCTCGACTTGAAAATAAATGGCATAATTTCTTTTTCTTTCCTTTCTTTCTCATCTAAAATTCGTCTAATGATTTTCAGAATATCTAGAATTTTTGTGATGATAATCTCATTAAGAGGAACACGTCGTGCTCGCTTATCAAGCTTTCTTTTTTATTCCTACGATTATCAGAGCTACATCGCGAATAATAATTTAGCCTCTACACGAGCTATTTTCCGATGAATCTGAAATTTTTACGAGGCGGGGACTCGGTTTTCTTTTCTTTTTTATCTAGGTAAATCATACCGACATGTGTTACCGGTGTATTCGAGGGTTAACTGTTTTTTTAAGCGTCAAAAGTTCACCAGGTTAGTAATATATGAAGGAAATAGAGAAGAGGAAGGCCAAAAAATAGTACGAAGTAATTTAAGGGTCTCATGCATTACCTCCAGCCATTGCGGTCGTCTTCGATCCCACTTTACTTTTTTTTCCTGCTGAAATCAAGTTTTGAATTATTATTGCGTTCAAATTAGTTTTTCGTTAATATTACTTTTATACTGGTACAACGATTTCATTCAGTTAAGTACAACAAAAAACGAAAACATTTCCATTGTTCTTTAGTGTTGAAATGATTTGTATTTAGTTCAAATGATTTATCAAAATATTAAAAATGGAAAAATTTATTCAATTCCGAACAAACCAGATTTCGTAAAATAAAATGTTCAATTTCATCATAGAGCATTTTTTCGAAAATACTACGCGTGTCAGACATGCATCCTATTTTTTTTACAGGGATTCCATATGAAGTTTAAGAGAAATGAAATTCTAAAAAAAATTATTCGTAAAGCGATGAAATATCTTACCAGGCAGACTAAAAGGGGCACTTTCGAACGGATCTTCCGGCAATTCCGAATACGTCATTACCAAACTCTCACGGCTCTTAACGCCGCTTATACTGCTATTACTTCCTCTTCTTATTTTGTCGAATTCGGCACCGAATATGTGATCCTCCGTTAATTGATTAAACGGTTGAGCATCCTCGAATGGATTCCATGTCGCGACATCAACGCTGAGAGATCTACTCTCTGCTCCAGAAATGCTGGACAATTCGCCCTATTCGTTCAACAAATACTGATCATGAGCACTGTATTCATGTGATAAATTATAACTCGGAACAAGCGTCCAGACATCTCATATTAATTTTTTGTCAATATTATGTGCAGTGTAAACATGAATGACATGAATAAAATATAAAAACAAATTTCATAAGTTAAGAGAATAAATAATAGTATGATTTATTTAAAAACTTGAAATAATCGAGAATATAATGTATTTGAAGAAAAAACAATAAACGAAAAAAAATGGGTGCGTCAAGTACTTACAATACGTACATGAGAAGCACTGGCACCGATACCAGGCCTTATATCAACCGGAACTTCGGGTGGAGTATTATCACCCAAACGAGATTTGACAGAGGCATCGTACGGGGCCAAGAATTGCGAAGTTTCATTGGCGAATACTCTGTAATGGAAAATTGCATGAAATATATTTTTTTACACAGAAAAATCTACAATAATTGATTATAATCAATTATCGTAGATTTTTATAAATTATAAAGATAATTATCAAATGCTTGAATCGATAGTGAAACTGACTTGTTAAAAGCACTGGTATCGCTAACGTTTCTTCGATGCCTGGACGGAGTAGTCGTTGGACTGTCAGGCGGCGAAGTATTAGCGCTTATATTTTGGCTGACGCTTTCCGGTTTGCTGACGGGTTTAGGAAAAACAGGCGGTGGCAGAGTGGGCGTCAATTTGTTAGGTCCAGTGGGAGTGTTCATCTTAGCGGGTAACTGAGCAGGAGGTGCGAATTTCAAAGCTGGTCCGCTGTTGGTCGGTGTTACTATTTTTTGCAATACTTTAGTAGAGCCGGGTTTGGGGGCTACAGGGGGTGGAATTTTTGCTGGAGGAGGCATAGCTCTAGCATCCTCTTTGAAGGGATCCGGATAGCCTGCGAGAAATGAATTTGCTTAGTAAACATTAAAAATTTTCTGTAAAAACGTTGTTCGAAGGAAGCAAAATGTTACCGGACGGCGGAAAAAGCGCTTCGAGATTTTCCTCGTTGTTCGGCGCTCCGGGGGGTCTCGATTCGTGTTGCCTGGATTCGAAGTAGTACGAACCTTTGTCCTGCACGGTAACCGGGGACTGTTGAGTCAAAGGCGAGTGGCTGATGTGCGGACTTTGAGACTGGCCAAAGGGCGATGCTGCACTCTGTGTCGGAGCGAAACTTGTCGCCTGGCTCGGTGATGATATATTTGGCTGCACCGGCGTGAACGACGACTGCATTGAGAGTTGCAACGACGGTTGCGAATTCACGGAGATCGTCGAGACGTTTTGGATGCCTGGCATAAACGGTTGCGACGAAGTTGCGTTCACTTGGACGTACGAGTTGCCCACGGAATTTTGGGAATGCATTTGATTTCCTTGGCCCGATATCTGGCCGACGATTTGTCCGCCCAGGCTTATGGGACCGGTCCCGACTGCTTGCCCCTTCGGCCTCTGTCTCGGTGTCACCGAAGTTCCCTCGACGACGGTGACTTGAGCAGGCTTCGTAATTTTTACCGAGGAGGACCTTTTTACGCTCTCCGACTCCATCGGAGCGCATGGTAAAGATTCTAACGTTGGCGTTGGAACTTTCTGTGGAATTAATCATTATTTTTAATTATTATTTTCTTAGAACTTGTCAACACCGTGAAATGCATAACTCACATATAAATTCTGCACTGGACACTCATTGCCTTGTATTAAAAAAGCTATCACTGATACTTGGTAAATGTCTGGTCTCAGGTCCGGATCTGGCTCGAGCATATAACGTATTAAACTATGAAGGGCTTTACTGTATCTGAAAAAACAAATTTTCATTTCTTTTACAAAATGCAACGAATAACAGCTAACAACAAACCACACAAAATATGAAAAATTTACAATTAAATTAAATAGAAATGTGTGAAAATAAATGCAAGCGCCAACCTTGAATTATCAGGAATAGCGAAATTTCCGGACTGTATCGCGAGCGTGCTTTCTCCAAAGGGTAACGTGAAGAAACAGAGTTTGTACAATAAACACCCAAGTGCCTGTGAAACACAAGATTTAAAGTAATTCGAACCAGATGAACTTTTGGAATTACAAAGCTTTCACAAAGGCCAATGTTTTACCCAAATATCAGCTTTTGTAGTTATAGGCTTTCCACAATACATGTCCACCATTTCCGGAGCTCTGTAGCTGAGCGTCGTATATTTTTTAATCTCTTCTTCGACAACAGACGCCCCTTGAATGCTCGGATTCAGTACTTTGCCCGTTGCCGATCCGAAATCGCATAAAACGTAATTTCCAGAGTCGGCCAGTAAAATGTTTTCCACCTAGAGACACGGATTGTTGGCTTATCAATTCATTTCACAAAGATGTCGAAAAAAAATAAAACATTAAGCACCTTTTAATACACTCGACAATTTGATTTCTAATCACATAAAAAAGTTAAACTTATTTTATACATTGTAAAAAATTGTGCAATATTTGTGATTGGTCCAATTATTTCAATCACGTAAAAAAATACTCATGGATTTAAAAATTAGTATTCTTTTTACACTTTGGAAAAATTTGTAAAATTTATTTTCCAACCACATCTATTTAAAAAACTAATGTTAACATTGATTGATAAATTTCTGGAAAGAAATGTAGAAAAAATCATTACCTTAAGATCTCTGTGAATAATGGGAGTTTGACAATGATGGAGGCGTGAAACAGCCTCACAAACATCGCAAAAGATTTGAAGCACTTCGGATTCGCTGAAGCCTGTTTGTAACCTGAAGAGAAAGAACAAGCAATAAAAACGATATCAAAAATAAATGTATGTTATATCTCACCTGTTGTTCATCATCTGTAGGACTTGAGATTTGCAATAGGGCATGAGGAGAAGGAGTTCATGAACTCCGCCCCCTGTATGAGTAATACTACTATCAACATATCCTATAATATTTTTGTGTCCGCTTAAATTACTCTGAAAAAAAAATTTTGTTTTTAAAATTACACCTCATTTAAAGAAATATAATAATATCTATTAACTGCTTACAGCGATTTGTATTTCCCTTTTGCAAACATTGAGATCATGTTCATTGTTAACGTACATGCGTTTGAGCGCATATCGACCAAGTGAAGACTTAACCAGAAATACTATGGCAAAACCTCCTGCAACAAATAAATAAATATTGGAAGCTAAATAACTTTACCTAATATCTTTTACTTTATTCATTTTATTTATGCTATAATGTTTGGAATAAAAAGGACAGTGTTACTTTATTATTTCAGAGGCAATAGTGGTTCATTAATATTCATCATCCGATTAGTAATTATTGATTGATTTCATGAATATGCAATAGTGTTTACTGCTACAAGTGAGTCCTTTACAGCTCCAAGTATAGCTAAATAAAATTGGAGCACATGACAAACACGCCTCTCCCTATTAAGCTGTCGAACGAAAATAATATTTCGTCATTACTGAATCATTAAATTGAGACAAAAATTAACGAAAAAATTAATGAACGTTTGTAAATTAAATTCTTTCTTGAATTAAAATGTTTGTTCGGAATCCTAAGGAGCGCAAGGTCACGAGGAAAACGTCTGCTAAGACGACATTAAAAATTCAAAGTTCTAATATCCAACATTCTGTAGGTAGATCGCGTGTCAGGGTGAAAAATGTTTTTTCCTCATATGAAACTACAATCTTAATTTTAAGATTACATTCTGTACTATGATAAATAGGTGGAAAAATCTCAATTTTTCTTATGAAAATTGGACGAAATACTTATTAAATAGGCATTTCAGAATCTCTAACGCGGGTGGGGTGAGAGGATTTAGAGATTCAAGGATATAAGTCTAAAGACCGTGAAACTGCGAATGCAGTCTGTATACCTATCTTTACGCACACCTACATTCACGATTGTTACATAGATATAACGTACACTACAAATGAATATAGATATATCGTAGAAACGTGTAATGGGAAAAAATAAAACGTACCTTCAGCGAGAACTTCCTCAACGGTAACCGTGTGTCGACCGACGACGAATACTTTTCCCAAATGACTGTTCGGTTCCTTGGACGTGTTTTCGATTTTGGAAAAGAGCTTCTTCATTTTGGCACGTCGTCGTCCCGGGCCCTCCCGACACCGTACTGCTGTCTTGACATAAGGCCCGTATTGGCCGTTTATAACCGCACAATACTTTTATAAACGCGAAACAACCTCGAAGCGCTCGATATTCAATAAAATTATTTAATGTTTGCTCTTATCTGCTCTCGACGCTTCTGAGATAAATCACGGAAACTCAACCGATATAAACATGCATCTTTCTCATGATA
Organism: Cremastinae sp. B BG-2022a; assembly: GCA_030522605.1. Taxonomy (NCBI): domain Eukaryota; kingdom Metazoa; phylum Arthropoda; class Insecta; order Hymenoptera; family Ichneumonidae; species Cremastinae sp. B BG-2022a. The sequence continues at coordinate 29,228 of JAPYYX010000170.1, forward strand.
ACAAGTCAACGTATTTCACGAAAAGTCGACATTTTTCGGACTTTGATGGAGACTGGTGCGCATGCGCTGAACCGCAGACGTTCAAGCGGAAACATATGTCTACCGACTTCCGGTCGAACGTCAGATTTTTGCGAGGTTACGCGCGACGGTCTTGACTTTTTTCTTTCTCTTTCATATATGTAACCATAAGGATATTATTTTTGTGATAACTTGAGTCAAACCGTGAAGAAACATTGATTGTAACATCACATCGAGACATACAAAGAAATAAGTTTTCGACGATATCTGAACACGAACAATCGCTTGGTTAAACATGAACGAACGTGTTTATGTTCGAAAGTTTATAAAAGTTTTTGAAAGTTGAATGAATCAAAACGAAAAATAAAAGTGAATGTTAGAAGTATTCGAGTGACTTTTCGCGCATGGTTCATGTATAATCGGTTGTTCCTTTGTATAAAACACAATGAGTGACAAAGAGGACGATCAAGAATTTCTCAATGATATCGAGGCTCTCCAACTTGTTTTGGACTCAGGATCGACGAGCACGGAATCTCGACGAGAGAAAAAATGTGACCTCGTCACGCGTCATCCGAACGCCTCGTCCCGAGGATTTGGAGAAGTCGAGCCGAAGGAGAAGAAAAAAATTCCACAAAACGAGTCGTACAATCTTGACACCGCATACGCGATGAATTTAGAACTTATGAAGACCTTGAAAGCAACAAGAAGTGAACTGTCAAAATTGTTGGAACGATGCCTGGAAAACCAAAGAATAATTGATAAAAAAATAAGCATGAAATCAAACTCTGGGCGAGCACACGTCAGAGTTTCCCTCGCGGGAATGCCCTACTTCAAAGACAAAAAGCAATTCAGCGCACCATGGAACAACGATACTAGAACTAAAAAAAACAATGGAGAGTTGAGAATCGTTCACTTACGAACTCCTTGTCCCTGGACGGAGAATGACAGAAAGATACTCTGGAAAGAAATTCGCGAAGAAGCAGCCAGTGAAATTCTTTACCAAAGAAATGATGATCATTCTGAGGAGAGCTCTAGTAAGAATAACCAAAAACGAAGGCGAGTAGAGCCTCCTTCTCTACCAAAAAATTTCAAAGATTTGGTAGGCTCAATTGGTTCTAGAGAATTCAATTGGCTGAAGATCAGCGCAAAAGCTTTCAACAAGAGACACACAGATGTTGAGTGCAGAGTCATCTGGAATGTGTTTCTTCATCCAGACCTAAACAAGCGTCAGTGGACAAAGGATGAAGATTTGCAACTGGAAAGATTAAACGAGAAATATAAACACCAGAACTGGGAAGCGATCGCGATGGATTTGAATTCGGGTAGAAGCGCCTACCAATGTTTCATAAGATTCAATGCTACGCATACTTTGGATGAATTTGAAGAGGGAAACTGGTCGGAAGAGGAAAAGAGGAGACTCAAAATGTATATTGACAAACTGAGGATTGGAAATTACATTCCATGGAGCATTGTAAGTAGATACATGAAAGGAAGAACGAAGACTCAAGTTTACTTTCACTGGATGTTCAATGAAGTGCCGCATTTGAAGAAAGGCAGATTCACGGAAGATGAAGACAAGCAACTGATTGAAGCTGTACGTAAGTACGGTGAGAATTTTCAAAAGATAGCTAGCTCTATTATGATAAACAGATCTAGCGCGCAGCTCACCAATCACTACGAAACGCTGTGCTCTAGATTAAAAGGTAAAAAAGAGAGTTGGACAATCGAGGAAGATTCTCGCTTGGTATGTTTGTACAATAAGTATGGCGCCGATTGGGTCAAATTAGCTGCACAATTTCCAGGGAGGAACAGAACTCAGGTGCGACATCGGCATAAGTCGATTACGAAATACTGGGAGAAAAATGTGTCCTTGCTGGATATACCAAGGAAATATAAGAAAAGATACGAAAGTATTCGCAAATTTGTAAAAGAACAGAAGAGGATGGAGGACGCAGATTCAATAGAGGAATCGGGAACGAGCGACATGATGGAACAAAACGAAGATATTCTAGCAATGACCGAGATTGATCGGGAATTGTTGAAATATTTCCAGTTCGCGCCTCCTCCGTCGAAACCAGGTCGAAAGAGAAAATTCTATAACGATGAAGAAGTCAAATCGATGACTAAACAATTGCTCACTATTCTAACAGCTCTTGAAGCTAAACTCGATATCCCTGACAATTTGGAGGACACACCGTTAACGGAGAAAGATAAACAGATTCTCAAATCTCTGAAAGATTACATGACAATGGATCGAAGGGACACATCCCACTGCCAGGTTCAAGAGCGGGAAGAGATGGACGGAGAACGACATTTTACTCCAGCGTGTTCGGGTGATTGTAATCCGCAACGTAAATGGAAGGTTAACGATACGATAGAATACGTAACTCCGGAAGGACTCAACAATTCTCAAGTTAAATTGAATATGAATATCGAAACACAGGAACAGATTGTCAAAATTATCGGAGAAGAAACAAACTGCGAGATTGAAAGGCTATCGAAAATTTTGACGACAAAAAGCAACAGCCTTCTTAACAAGAGTATCGACAGCAAGAGAATATGTGAAAGGTTACTGAACAAGTCGACTAATCTGCAACGTACGAGTTTCGACGATATTGCGATCATCGAAGAGACTAATATCGAGCCTAAGAAACAATCGAAAAAATCAAAATGGCTCAATTGGAGCTCCAGCGATGGAATGATAAAGTTTTTTGATGAAAATATTTCCTATGTAGAACCTAATTACAATACGATGCTCGGTTGGCTGCACATTTGGAAAAATAGAAGCAACGTCGAGCTTGTCGAGAGACGGCAAACGGAAATGAGTCGCGAAGCGATCGCAGCGGTAGCCCTGTTGAAAAGGCGTCTTCTTCAATTGTTTAAGTATCCAATTGGACTGTCGTGTGTTGGACCTAAAATATAGGGAACATTTCCTAATAAGAGTGAGAAAAAGCGAACCATCGATGCAAATTCAGTTTAAAAAATCTTGACGATTTAAAAAAAAATTAATGAAAGTTATTATTTATTTGTTTGACTAAAATAGTTCGTACTGATTCATAAATATAGTATTTTTTAATAGAGTTCAACATTGGAAAAAAAATAAAAACTCGGTTCTGAAGACTGCACTTTTTTAATGTAAAAATAAGTCTAAGGTCATTTCAAAAAATACAGAGCTAGCGAGTGTTTGTGATAAAGAAGGGTAATGTGCCAGATAAAAAAAGGGACGCCTTATCCGAACGCATGAGTGCGAACGATTGTATTCTTCCCAAATAAGCATTCAATTTTCAAACGAGTGCTTCAGTTGTTTAACCAATAAAATTTGTTTATTTCTAAAACGGAGTCTTCCTTTATTTCCTACGAATCAAGATGTTTTGATAACATAATTGAAACAACTGCATGTAAATAGATAATTTTTACGAAATTTAATGGTAATTTTTTTAGACGTTAATTAAGCAATTGAATAGCAGAATATCTACTATGTACGACATATGTGGATATACATATTTAAAAAAAATATTTTTCAATCTGTCAGCAAATATGGGAAAGAAATATTTCTTTTTATATTTTTTGTAGAATCATTCATTTACATATCCCATCAAATTTTTTATTATTCTCATTTTTATTAACGAAAGATCTTAAACGAAAATTTTGAGTGAAGAAAATCTAATTAAAATGTTATTAAAAGAGATATGCCTTGCTCTCGGTTACTGTAGTTGAGCTAAAGATAGCGTTTTGTAAAAGAGTCTCAAAAATATAATAGTTATTTTTAAACTTGATGTCACGATCATAAGAAACTCAGAACACGATCATGGTTGTAAAAAGACAAGAACTATATTCCAGCTCTTAAAATCCAAATTTGTACATTTGATGTGCTACCAACAAATTTGATAATTTTATTTTCAGAATATTCAGTTTTATTAACATATTTTCTGCACTGCAGTAGTTTTTGACGGAATTTCGAATAATGACACATATCAATAAAAAACTAATATAATTTTACTCTCAAATCGTAAGTTACGAATTGTTCCGTCTTTCGAAAACAGATAATTGTCGGTTTTAAAAGTCGACTCACTCTGTGAGGAGAAACAAACAGAAATGTCACAAAATATTAAATTCATCAATAATTTAATTAATTAATTAATTAATCGACCAATTCATCAATAATCTATTGAAACTGAATTAAATATATTTTTTAGCTTGAAAAATTCAAAATTATCAAGAATACGGAGTGGTCGAGCTACAAACTTGTCCTATCTTAACATGAAGGTAAAATGAAAAAATTGAAAATTCGTCAACACACTGTTAATTTCTTTTATACGAAGTTACGCATTTTACAAAAAATTTAAGAAACAGAACAAAAATTATTTAAAGAGTATTTCGTTTTTTAAATCTATCGATCGATTAGTTTACCTTATGGTGTCATATCTTGTAGGTCGTACACTTTTAAGTTCACTGCCAAACATTATACATTATATTGAACAAAAATTTTCTTAGTCGATATTCATTTTACACTAACTTATTACACGTTCAAAACCATACGCGCAATCGAGTGTGCATTCTTCCGTACGATGAATCCGAATTTACGGATAGATCTACATACAATTTTCGTACACAAATTACGCCACGTTACATACAGTAGTTTTCAGTGGAAAAAATTATTTCTGCGCTTAAACCAATCGTTGCTGGTCGCAGGTATTTCCAAAATGCAAGTTTTCAAGCTCGATCTCCGATCACGAAACGATGTACACAAAAAGAAATGATTACATGCAACTATGATACACCTCACAAAGGTTCGAGCTTGAATAACAATCCGGAAAAAAAAATTATTTCTTTTTGGAAACGTTGGTGTTGTGACTCGTCATGATTATTGCACATCCTGCTGTGAAGAAGCTCCACAGCAGCAAACTTGCCTCAACTTTACTAAACATAGACCTCAAAGTGTCCAAAACCAACTTTAAAGGTTCGTTCGTCGCTTTTAGAAGAGGTTTGGTTTGAGTGATCTTCATTTTTGCCAAATATTCCAACAACGGAGTATGGTCGCGACTGAATATTGGGAAATATTCGCCAACTTTTTCCCTAGTCCACCAAGTTTGGTCGTTGCTATTGAAGCTGAAAATTAAAAACAATGTTGATAATTTTTTTAATAAAAAAAGTTTTTTGGAAACGCTAAACGTCGTTGCGACAAATTGGACTCACTTTTTACGCCAGGGAACAAAGTGGTAATGATAAAGACTGGCTCTTATGAATTTTGGTGGGCTATTACGGAACGGATTAGCAGCGTCATTAATCAGGGCGAGAACTTCCGGCTGACCACTGAGAAGGCGATAAGTCAACGACATGATCCAAGGATTTTGATGATAAGTTCCGAGAGCCGCGAACCACATTTGCCAATCGAGTCGAGGCTGATGGGGAGCTGTCAAGCAATATAAAAAAATTAATTCCTGATTTTTTTTAGAAAGGATAATTTCAATTTATTATCGTAATTCCACAAAAAGTTGCCTTACCAACGAAAGGTAAAGAATTGTTGACGTTTCCAGGCTTATATAGAAATTCATATTCTTTCCAAGGGCCACTTATGTCATTGCTTCCTTCTATTATTATTTCCGGTCTACCACCAACTCCAGTCATGCGTCTAAAGATGCCATAACCATTCACCAGTTGCAAATGATCAATTTTCGCGTGTAAATTCTTCACCTGGATGGGTACGGTTGAATTTTGCGATGGATGGATCGATGAAAATCGAACCTGAAGAAAAAAAAAGTATGTTCTAAAAGTGTTCAGTTATTGTAAAACTCAATCTGTCGGAAAAACTTACGACGCTCATCGCAAATATGAAGGAAACGACAACCATGTACAGAACAGTCGTGAATGTGTTGAAAAGTTTACTCGTTAATCCCTTGGATGACAGCATGGAATGTGTCACCGAATCCGCGACCAAGATGCCCAGAGACATCAGCCCCATGTAAATTGAAATTGGTATGATTCTAGCCATTGCGCGATCAAACTGCTCTTGCGTGAATCCTAAAAAAAGAACACGTTTTAATAAATCAATTTTTTCAATTTTGATAGGCAAGCATTTAGATTTTCTTACCAATTTCTGCACTGATGGTCCAATTGTCGAGGAATTTTATATTATAAAAGAAATAGACGCCATACAAGACAGCGGCGTAAACGAGAACACAGACAACCAGAGAAATGGCATTCTTTATCGATGAATTGCTCTTTGATCTCTTTGTGTAAAAAAATTGATCGTCCAAAAGCGTAATGCATAAACAGATGGTCAGGAAGTTGAAGAAGTTCCAGTTTCCGGTTATAATAATGTGGAATTGCAAAAACAACTGCAAATAAATTTTTCATATCCATTATATGTCAATATCAGACAAAAAACTGAATTGTTTTATTGAATAAGTATTCCTTTTTACCTGTATGTAAAATGCTGTTATTCGGACTTTTCGGTTCGGGAAAAAGAACAGAAACGGGATAACCAATTCAAAAACGGTAGCTGCTACCGTGTTGAGCCTTAAGAACCATGTTGGCAAATGATGAGCGTACCAAGCCAGTGAGGTTGGAAGGCACTGTGACTCGAAGTGCACGCTGAGCGCTGAAAAAAGTACGATTTTGAAAATATACTGAAGAATGTATTTCATGTATATCAAAGATATGTCAAAAAAAATGTAAATTAAAAATTATTTTCATTTTTTGCGTATTCAAATTACAAAATACGATAATTTCTTCTAAAATGAAACTATGTGAAGAATATAACAGATATGAATGCCGATCAAATATCAAAATTTTTTTAACTTTTTATTTACAGTTTTTGATAAATTAAAGAAAAGTTACTAAAAGAATTTAATTAATTTTAAAGTACTGATCTAAAACAAAATGTATACGGATTAAATATTGCTTTTCCAGTTCTTCTAATTTTCTTCCCAAGCTCTTATAAAAAACGCTTTTATACCGAAGAATTGCTTCGACGTTGAACGATTGTAAAGATTGTTATTTTTATTGAAAATGCGGCACCTTCAAGATTCCACCACGTTGGACATCCTGAGATGAGCTTGACAGCACCGCTGGAAAATAATAAACGAAAGAGCAACCAACGGGCGGTCCAAAAAGTCATTGCGTCGCTGGGGGTGCTGGGCTTTCCTTTGGATGGATACCAAAGCGGCGCTATGATGACGCACAGAAAGCCGGCTTCCAGCAGCAGATTATCCCTAAAAAATTTCACGGATTTTTAAAAGATTTTTATATGTATTTCATTCATCAGGGCGCTACTACAAATCATAATTTCTTATTTATTCTTTGGTATTTTATTTAGACGATCAAATCTGTTGCAACTTGAAATCTAAATTTCATATCACTTTCTAAAATACGCGCGTCCTCGTCACACGATACGCTAGATATGTCTATCGTATCAATCGTCTTACGTGTCGGCCGTATCAAATTACCATTCAGCTCAATGAATTATGTAATAATAAGGGTAGATGAATTTTTCTATTTTAATTTTTCAACGCCAGATTAATGATAAATCTATTTTCCTGAATAAATAAGGAACTCTCATTGCTTATTTTAGAGCAGATTAAGGAATTGCTATCTCAAATAGAAAATTGTTTTTTTAATTGAGTCTTATGGTGTGATGTTTAAATTTCAAAAGTTTAGAGAGACAGATGCAATAAAGAAGTTTCTAAAAGTCTGTGTAAACTTCGTTGAATCTTAAAATTTGATTAATCAAATTTTATTTACATATTGATATTTCTTTGTTCTTATAAAGATGACCTACCATTGGAAACGCATGAACACTTGGCCAACTTGGTACAAAGAGAAGTAAAGAGACCACAGAGCAAAGAAGTTGACAGCTATGCAACATCTTTGAGAAATGAATCTGTAAATCCAAAAAATTGTTAATATTGTTGATTTTTTATTTTATTCTTTCTTCTAGCGAACATTAAAGAAAATTGATAAAACACCATAGAAAATTGATTACCCTGTAAATGCCAATACACAGCCCAATATGGCTATAACGTCGAGCATGTACTCAACATTTAGGCCCAAATAAGGAGCAAGCCAGACAAAAGTAGGCTTCGCACTGATTTTTTGGATCAGCGAACCTTTAGTTTGCAGATCCACCTGCGTTCTTGCTGGTAAAATACCATTGTCTCCGTACAGTCCTTTAATTGGTCAAAGAAGAAAAGTAAAAAAATTATTTATTTGGAAGTTAAATCCTTATTTACTAAGCTTATTATTTTTATAGTACAATGTTGGAATTAACAAAAAAAACAGCTTTATTATATTTCTATTTAATATTTTTATATTTTTGTCATCCAAATTTTTTTCCACATCTTTAATGTCTCGTATCTTTTATTCCTTACGTTGCAAATGACCCAGGGTCGATTCACATTGAGCATTGATAAATTTAAATTATAAGACTTAATCAAATTTTACTCCTTCATTGATAATTGATAATACATATTGAGTGTAACCGGGCGAACCGGTTTCGCAATGATTATGATTGAGGGACATAAATCAACGTCTACTTGAATCTGGTTGAAATCTCAGAAAAAAAGAACGTTTACAGGATTTACTAAACATGGAGAGTCCCGTGGGGACACGAGTTATTCCAGTAGGCGACGATGTGGAACGAAAACAAGCGAAATTTATTCGATAAATTGAAAAAAAAGTAATAAAGATGTGTCAGTTGTGTATTGTTGAGTTTAAAATGTGTATTATTCATGAAAATAGAATAATTTTTGCAGATTTTTTTTTCACGAGAGAAACTTACCCGGTATCTGGATGTAGAAGCTTAGGAAGGCGAATAGATAAATAATGCAAATTCCTCGTAAAAATAGATTTCGTGTATACCGCACTTGGGTCATTTTGCTCATTCCGTTACTCGTTTTCGTATTAGAAGGTATGCATTTATTCATTAATAATAACGAGATGATGGACTGACAGACAAGAGGGAACTAGCCGCGGCAATGCGTATGATGTGGCGGCCTGGCGGCAGAGATTCTTCAAGCTGAACGGTTATATCTAGCCGCCACTATCAACGAAGAACGAGTTATGTAGAAGCTCAAAGCCCATAACGTTTGGAGCTAAACGTTTGGGGTATCTCTAGGAGCTATCACGTCACACAGAGAGATGGCGTCGTCGCCGATTTAAAAAAAAATCGAACGGGATAATTGTCGGTACCTGAATTATCGATAGATTCTCAATTGATAAAAGGGAAAAGTTCGCCTCTTGTGGGAAAAAATTATCGTAAAATAAAAATTAATGTTCATAAACAAAATGAGTTTAAGATTTTATATGGAGAGTATATAAATACTGAATTTGCAGCAATTTCATGGGTTTGAGAGTTGACAACGTCACCACTGTCAACGAAGATCGGTGACTCGATCTTGGTTGGCACGGTGCAATGGTTTTTTTTTCTCGATGATTACACGGAAGAGTTTCACCCTCTCCTTGTCTTCTGCAATCGCGTTCTCGCTTTACAACACCTTTCAAACAGCTGGAGTGAATTGCGGTAAAGAGCTTTTTTTCCAGCACTTTTCGTTTATTCAATGTTCCATTTTCATTATTAATGTTTTAACAATAAGCTTTCAATTTATCCTCATTTTTCGAATCGTCAATTTTTTTCGAGCACGTGCATTAATTTCAAATACTGACATAACCTGGAAAAGTGAAAAAATTACCGGTATCGATTAATATTGAAGTCCAGAGTATTTTTCAATAATTTATTTTTTAATTCACGAGTGTTTTTTTCCTTTGCATAAAGATAATGTTGCTCTTTGTCGAATATGAAAATTTTTTATTTCCAGCGATTGCATTTTTGACAGTTCACTTTGCATGCAGATCATGAAAAAATACGTCAGCATGTTGCACATGTTAATCTTTTTAAATTAGAAAATTGAGAAATACGATTTTCCAACTTTTCTGGAAATACTAATTTGAATATTTTTTACATTTTTCTTAACAATCAAGCAAATTAGTTGAAGTTATATATTTTTTGAGTACTTCAATTATATTGAACAATAATAATTATAACAACAATAAGTTTTCTCTGAATAATTGCACCTGAGCAAAAATGTCAAATTAATTTTGAATTCTATCTGTTGTTTGTGTTCCTGCAACTTTCCTCATATCGCAGGACATCATGATTAATCTGACAGTAGAAGAGAAGTATCAGCTGATTACTAGAAATTTGGCAGAGTGGCTCGGAGAAGAAAAGTTGAAGACCATTCTGAAAGAACGAGACTTGAAGGTATACTGGGGAACAGCGACAACAGGAAAACCTCACATTGGCTATTTTACTCCTGTGAGCAAAATAGCAGATTTTTTGCAAGCAGGCTCCAGTGTGACCATTCTCTTTGCTGATCTTCACGCCTATCTCGACAATATGAAAGCTCCTTGGGAGTTGCTCTCATTGAGAGTGCAATATTATGAGGCTGTCATCAAGTCCATGTTAAAATCAATTGGAGTCCCATTGGACAAGCTCAATTTTATAAAGGGAACAGATTATCAGCTTTCAAAGTAAGTGTGAATTTTGCATGGAATATTGAAACAATTTCACGATTTTTCATGTGGTAATATTTCTCATAACATTTTTTTTTTATGGAATTTCCAAGACCATGAAAATGAAATAATTATTTTAAATAGGGAATACACGCTGGATGTGTACCGTCTGAGTTCCATGGTAACTGAGCATGATGCAAAAAAAGCTGGTGCAGAAGTTGTGAAACAAGTAGCCAGTCCATCTCTCTCTGGTCTTCTTTATCCAGGTCTTCAGGCTCTGGATGAACAATATTTGGGTGTAGATGCTCAGTTTGGTGGTGTTGATCAGCGCAAGATCTTCACTTTTGCTGAAAAATATCTACCTGCCCTTGGTTATGAGAAACGGATACATCTCATGAATCCAATGAGTGAGTAAAAATAAAAATGGAATATTCATTATATTAAAATCTTGTATATTTTATATTTATTTGAAATTCATTTCATTACAGTACCAGGATTGGCTGGAGCAAAAATGTCATCGTCTGAGGAGGACTCGAAAATAGATATTCTTGACGATGCCTCTGCAGTCAAGAAGAAACTGAAGAAAGCTTTTTGTGAGCCTGGAAATATCGTCGATAATGGAATATTAGCTTTTTCAAAACACGTTCTATTTCCGCTTATGAAAAAGGGAGAAACTTACAACATATGCAGGAGTGCAGAACTTGGTTGGTGTAGAAAATTCTTACGTTAATTAGTTATTGTGATTCTCAATTAAGATTATCATTATTCATGATTTTACCGTTAATTAATTTTGTTAGGTGGAGACGTCTCATTTGAAAATTACGAACAGCTTGAGACTGCTTTTGCCAAGGAAGAAATCCATCCTGGCGATCTCAAATCTGCTGCCGAAGTTTATATCAACAAGTTATTGGATCCGATTCGTAAGGAATTCGCGTCGGACAGTAAACTGAAATCTTTATCGACGAAAGCTTATCCCCCTCCATCAAAAAGTACGTTAATTGAGTCTACCGTCACATTATTCTATTCTTATTAATTATTTCATTCATCAGATAAGCAACAATCACCCGCGAATGCGGAGGTTGAACCTTCGAGACTGGACATTCGTGTAGGAAAAATCGTTGAGGTGTCGAAACATCCCGACGCAGACAGCTTATATGTGGAGAAAATCGATTTGGGTGAAGAAGGCGGCCCTCGTACCATTGTCTCAGGACTCGTTAATTTCGTACCCATTGATGAAATGAAAGATCGAATGGTCGTTGTTCTCGCCAACTTGAAGCCTGCGAATTTGCGCGGTGTAGCCTCGCATGGCATGGTACTCTGCGCTTCTGTGTAAGTTTTCCTCCTTACCTATCGATCAATAGTCTGACACCTCAAATTTTGTAACAAAATTTTAATATGCCGATTTTCGTAATCTTATGCCTACAGAGACGAAGGTGAAAAACGAGTCGAGCCACTGAGACCTCCTTCCGACAGTAAGCCAGGAGATCGCGTCGTCGTTCAAGGATACGAATCCGGTGCTCCCGATCCAGTTCTCAATCCAAAGAAAAAAGTCTGGGAGAAATTGGCTGTAGATTTCAAAGTGAACACGAACGGTATTGCCGCATGGAGCGGAAATATTCTCGTAACAGAATCTGGTGGCAATTTGACTGCTGATTCTCTCAAGAACGTCCCCATTAAATAAATAAAACATTTTATAAATTATTGTCTCTCTCGTTTGGAAAATAAACGTTTCTTTTCTTTAATTCTCGTCTTGCAGAATATAAATAGAAATAGGGAATAAAACAATGTACAGTTGACGAATACTTGATATAATGAAGTTAGTGGTCAATGATTATCAATTCGTCTATGCCCCAATCTTCATAACTATTGTCTGGCAAGTAGCGACGAATGACAATTGGAATCTTGCGTTGTTTCAACTCTTTCATTGCTATTTGTAATGGATCAGTTTCTCCTTCAAGTTCTACCATAACAGGTGCGCACATGGCAATTTGAAGAGCTCTTGTGCCCAATACTCTCGCTCTCTCGTATCTAAAATTTTAATAAGGATAATTAAGCGTTATTTATTTCCAGTAAGTATATTTTCGTTTCATTTGTCTGCACGTCGTTATACGCACTTTGTCATATATCGGGTAGTGATACGTTTTGATTTCTGTACGCCTCCAGAAACTTCACCAGGAGCCAACAGTTCGATATTTTCGACATCTTCCTCGTGACCGTCGAGCTCGATATTATCGTCGTCATCGGCATCGTCAAACTCATCTGCAACTCTTTGAAACGCTTGTAAATAGAGTGTTCGCTTAATTTTGAGGTTATGCGATTTACTTACTCGTCCCCGTCAAACTCGTCGTCGGCCATTGAAAAATATTATTTTTAACCAAAGTTCACAAGATTGAAATTTCAATTTAGAATTAACAGATATACAAATATATCCGTTTTTCCACTTAATACTCAAAATTCAATGAAAATAATACGCGTGTAAATATCGTCGATGCGCTTTGTCGTTTGAAGATTCGTTCGTCGCATCGACGCTTGACAGTGGCGCCACCAACGTTTACCAGTTTACCGTGCTTTCGACAATCTTGCATTGACGATTGACGATTGACGCACGTGTCGTTGCTGTATGTACGTGCAGACGGACACGGTCCCTTCTCATCGCCCTTATGACTTCGTCAACAATCCATGATGACGGATAAAATGGTATTTCTCTCCTCGTTTTTTGTTACTTCTCTTCTGCTCTCGTATTTCTATTCAAAGAGGAAAAAAGTATTCATTTTTCTGTTCATTTATACGTCAGTCAAGTTTTGTGCAATTTTTATTAGTGACATTATGTATATGTCATAGGATGAATTACATATTTCTTCACGCTTTCCATGCCAGTTTTATGTGTGATCTTTCCACTGTACAAAAAGTATTAGAAGATACAATTTGTTTTTCCTTTATATGGATTGTTTACCGACTGTTGAGTATCGTCGATACAATTTACATACGGTTCACTGGACAGAGAGAAAATTTTCTCGGAACGGCACATCGATGCACCTGTTTTTTGCAGAATACCGAGAGCAGTTATTGATCGGATTATGCGACTGCGCGGGCGACCTAGCTTTATCACGTGTCGCGCCAAGTGGCCGTTGTAAAGACGCTAGAAAAGCATTAGCTAGAGAAAGAGAGGCAGAGGGAGAGAGAATCCAAGCCAGCATTTTATGCGGCGTTCGACCGGCTGGTGAACGCAAAACGCACAGTTACTTTGCTGGATAAACACGTGTGAAAAAGCTTCAACTTTTCGGATCCGCTCGTAAGTTTTTTATCGATCACACTCGTTACTTTTTGTCTCATCCATCCGTTTATATTACTTTCGGAAACGGAAATGAAGAATCGTTACCAAAAGTGTATATTTATCTCACATATGGATTCGTAAAGTCAAGGTCGGACGTACGAAAAATATGCACATTGTGTGCACTTGTGTTGCATCTTTAGTGACGAAAACAATTGATGAGATAGATAAATGAATCTATGTGTATTTTTAATTACTGTTGCTAGTTCTGTGGAAATTTTGAAGCATCAAATTTTCTATTTTCGATATTAAGGAAGAATGGCAATGGATCTGGAAAAACTTTATGTTTGGTTTTAGAATAGGTATATTTATATAATTAGCTTTTGCAACATATGTAAAGTCGCATTTGTTTTCAGTTTTTAATTACGCGATAAGAGTTGAAAAATAGTTTTAAAATGTACGTTTAGAAATGTTTGTGTTATTTTCGTGAAGCTAGGGAGTGGAAAAAGATTTCGTGAACAAATTCTATCCGTTGAAATCGTTGAAATCCAGTGCAAGGTCGAAGTGAATCCGGGATTGCGTTCGATCGACTCGATACCCCGTAGCATTTGACGTGGGACGGATGCGATTACGGATCGTCAAGGAAAAAAGTGTTCGGGCTGTCCACCCGCATATGCTATGCGGACAGATTTTACGGCATTCCTGCACTGCGGTCTTTAAAGTTCGACATTTGTAGGTCGCTCTCTGCGGCAAAATATACTCCCGAGGCGAGAACGAATCCTGAATTCTTCAAAAATATTTTCTCAAAAAGTGAGCAAAGTGAGCCTTGCCAGGTGAAAATAAAAATAACGAAGACTTTAAAGATTTGACAGAAATTTAAAAAAAATTAAAATGTTAAGTAGTATGTGGTTATTTGTACTAAAAAGAACTTTCGCTAAATTTTTGTTTTATTTTATTTTCATGTTACATTTTTTTTTCGAAAGTCTACAACGATAATGACATGTCGAAAAAATAAGCAAGTACACTACACTACACTACGTACACTACACCCACATAATAATACGGATTTGCAGGATGTAACAAAATTTAAAGAGGATTTTTTAAATATGAAGCAGTTTGCGAGTCTAGTTACACTGAAGAGTATTTTCATATTCTCGAATATTCATTACTATTACACATGAATTTTAATTTTATTCTATTTTTATATTGTATTTAAATCGGTCTTCAAAGTCCTCGACGATAAACAGGTCGACGGAAGAACGGGGGAGACTTTGATATTGTGTAACAGTGATATCTAGTTTTTTTTTTCGTATCCGGTAACGATTGTTTAATCTCCGGCCACGTAACCGACCGATTGTCAGCCTACAAATTTCAATGCTATCGTCGTTTGCGGTTTTGTGATAGCAAAACGCATGTATCGTACACGCGACCGGCGTATATTCCTATTATTGATTTATGCGAAAAATAAAATAAATAAAATGATAGATCTTGCCTTACGTTTTGAAAAAAATATTTTTTTTTTTGACGTACGCATGGGAAACTTCACGTGTTCGTTTTCTTTTTCATCAATAAGAAATACTTGACGTGTTTTTTCCTGTGGCACGTTTTCCTGTTTTTTTCAAATTATTTTATTTTTTGATTTTGTAAAACTTTTGGTAATTCGCTGAATCGATATTATCGGGACGAAAAAAATACTATGGCGTTTATTTTTCATTCATTCACATTCGCTCTAAATGCATACGTCATGTGCATTGCATTACGGCTTATCTGAAATTGCTTTATCCCCGTGTAGACGATACTTGTCAGAAGTCACGTCGCGTGCACGAGCCGTTCTGACATCGAATTTTCAAGCTGACTAAACTTTGTACAGATAAAAAAGAGTTCTTTGATGATTTTAAATTCACTCGGATGCTTGAAAATCAAAAAATCTCACAACTCACCGAGTCAAAAAAAACAGTTATGATAAAAAATTGAAATTTATTCGGAATTAAAATTTATACTGTGTTTTGTGGGACGGAAAGTCTTTTGGATTTTTTTAAAGTAGCGGGTAGAATTATACCAGGTCTCGGATTTTTGATGCTTTAGACACTTGAGCACGTGTGTGCAAAACAAGCTGAAAAAAGGTCGCTGCTGAGGACTTTTGTCTCGAGAGATTTTGTACAATCGCGTGTTATGGTTTACGGAAACTCTTCATGGATATTATCGTTCTTTTACTTCCCGCTTTTTGAGGCTCATGAGAAGAATATCTAAAAATTATTTACTAAAAAAAATTTAACTCCCAATTCAGAAATTGATTTTAATTCCGAATTTTTTTTCAATTTTTTTTTTTGCAAAAATAAAAATCAATTTGAAATTAAAAATCCTTAAATGATGTTTTTAATTGTAGACGAAAAAGATGGTGGATGTAACGACAGCGCTTCCTTCAAACGCTGGATCACTGATGGGCCGGACGAAAGGAGCCTTGAGATCAATGAAATCGGCATTGGGCGGCAGTGGCGAATATCTCCAAGGATTAGGAAATAGAATAGGGTCAGCTCTCAGTAATAGCCTTGAGGAAAGTGACGTAGGAACTCCTTCGAGTCCTGCGTCCTCGCCGCCACATCCTCCTTCCTGCGAAGTCGGTCAAGAAAATATTTTAGCCTCGCGCCGAAAGCTGAGACCTCTCAGGTACGATGGGTTTTGTTTGTTTTCTTTGTTTTTTTTTTTATTTTTTTTTTAATAATGTAAATTGTAAAAATATTCATAAATATTTACAAAAAATTTACTTCATAAGGAGGAACTAGATTTTTTTATCTTTAAAATTTATATTCACTGATGAGAGTAAAAATAAAATAAAAGAGAGATCGCATTTTTAATTAAAATAATCTTCAATTAAAATGATCTACTTATGAAAACGTTTTTTTTTGTAGATTTGGTCCAGGATTTTCGTACGAAGATTACGAGGCGATGGCACGTCATAAGCTCGAGCGTCAAGGTTCAGCGACAGTCTCACGATCACGAAAGTATCCTCCGGGTATGACGTACGAGGAAATCGCCTCCTCGCGAACGAATACGAAGAAAGAAGAACCGACGATAAACGAAGACGAGATTAGTCCGGACAGAGACAGCATCGAGAGCATAGAACCGCTTCAAGAAAAAGATCTCAAAGCGACTGGTCCAGATCCTTATGAAAAACTTAATTACAAAGCAGGTAGAAAAATATTCTCTACAATTCTCACCTACACCTCTCATAATTTTTCTTCAATCCCATTGATTTTCTTACTTTCAGATTTACATTTTTCTGAACTCTAGCTCACTGCGTCGTCGCGATATTCTATTAATAATTCCATTTCATTTTTTGTTTCTTTACTCTTCGTTTTTTCATCAAAGACGAGCCTCCAGATCGGTATGAGACGGTCGTTTTTAATTTAGGTAAATCGATATCGATGGTAGACACTCTCTTGTGACACGTTTTGTTGTATTAACGATTTAGATCCATCGCCACCTTCAACATTCCATGTTCGTTTAGTTATAACGTACTCTAGTTCTTGTTTTTAGTTAAACGTTTCTTTCGAGAGATACTTTATTTCCATTTTTTACCAAGTGAGCATTCGAAGCATATTTTTGTCACACAAAAATTTCTCTCATTGTTAAAAGTTCAATAAATGAATTTTTCAGTGTTAAAATATATCGTTAACAACTTCGTAAGAAGACTGGGAGTAAAGTAAACAAGAAATTAGAATAAAAGGTGTATAGTCGCTTCAACTATCACCGCAGTATTGTAGCATATTGTAGTTTAGTTACAAAATTAAAAATTATTCGATAACGGAACATTTGAGCGGATGAAAAAAGCGAGCTATAATTTTTCGGTGTGAGTCACCGTTACAAATTATGATGAGATGGTAGCCGGCACGGCGAGTACTCGCGGTAAAAACACTTGTTGCCGTTTATCCTTTTTTTCAATTATGGCTCGTCGGCGAGATAGCCACGATGAGACGAAGAAAAAAGTATACATGTTATAATCGTTCTTACATTTCGCACATTCATTTCTTAAGCATAAATGGAAAATCGTAGTCTCGTCAACGTGTGCTTAGATATCGAGAAGAAAATGCAAATGTTGGTGTCATAGGAAGAAAATGAATAAAAAATTACTTTTATTAAAATTAAATTTAATATATTTTAGATATCCCTTGCAGCAGTGGGTCTACCAGCGACCAGGATGGTTATGGACCCAGCACGAGTTTAGACTCGAATATGGATGGTCGTAGAGGTTGGCAGAGATCCGGTAACTTTTTTTTATTTTTATTTTAAGTGGAAGATGAAGAATCTCTATTGAACTGCTTTTTCCTGTTACGAAGGATCCTCGGGCTCCGTTCAGTCATGGGCATCGAGCTTGTCCGCTGATAGCCAGTCCGAGGAAGCAGCAGCCGATTTTATGAAAACTTTCGTCCCTCTACTCTTCGAGTCTCCGAGCAGTATCGATCAGGAACAGAAAGCGAATTTCGGTCAAATGGTCCTTGTAAGTTCATCACTTTGCGTAAAGATTGTGACAATGAACTTTTAAAAATAAAAATATGAATAATTCCTCAATGCGGATTTTCGACGATTTACAAGATAAGAAAAACGGATCTCTTGTTTTTATTTTTTAAAAAAGTAATGACGTTTTTTTTAAATGCGTTTGTGGATTACTTTACAGACCGAATCTGGCAGAATATGGTTTGCTAGAGTCGTAAACGCAAGAAGGGCAGCAGCCTGCGTATCCGAGGCTTCCTTTTATTCGCTTGCCCAACACTTCGCAGTCGCACTATTCGAATGTCACGAAGCGGATGACTTCGCACCGGCTAAAAGTCTCATGAACATGTGTTTTACTTTCTACCACGAAGGTTAGATATTTAAAATTCATATCTTTATCAAACAATTTCAATGAGATAATTCAGTCAAATAATTATTGTCTTAAATTATTTTAAATAAATTAAATGGATTATTCTTCGTTGCTTCAGTCGAGGTACCAGGTCTAGAACCCTATCGCGAATATTTATACACTCACCTGAGGGTCCAACCGATATGGACGTCAATGAGATTTTGGACTGCGGCGTTCTTCGACGCTGTTCAATGTGAGAGGGCCATGAGACCCGTACCACCGAGATCGAAATCCTTGGATCAGGAAGCTCTTGCTGTCGAGGATCGAAAATTTCAGGCCAACATAGTTTTTGGACAGTTGGGGTAATTAGTTAATTCAGCTCATTTTGTTCAAGCACTGAAAATGCTTGTGCTTATCTGGTTCTTTTTCAATTTTCAGTACTTTTACTTGCAACATGCACGCTTTCGGTTTACCGAGAAATCTCTGCCTAGAGTTCCTACGAAAACAATGCGTCATTGCGAATTTGACAGCAGGTGAGTTAACCAACTCAATGCAAAGTATTAACGATCTATATAAGTATTTTTAAACAGCAATTAAAATAAGAATGGAAAGTGTTTAAATTAAAAGAAAATGCTTACAAATTTTTATTACAATTCATTTTCACTGCGTTTCAGAGCAAGAAAAAATGTTAAGAGACAACATAGTGAGAATGTTCGACGAGACCGATCCCTGGAGATAGTTAGATCTGAGATCTGCAAGTTAATATCGCAGGTACCGAATTGTGATATTAGGCTGAATCGACGACGATGTTCTTATTTTATCGTTGAAATTCACGGAGGATTTCCGTAATCAAAGTGATGTTATCGAAATATTCACAGGGGAATGGCAATTTGCACACGGAAAAAGAGTATGTCCTCGAAACATATAATCGAAGAAATATTTTTTTTTTCAACTTTTTTCATCGGATTATTACCTTCAAAGATATTTCATGAAACAGTATATCGACTTAATAGCTTGATCGAGTTTTATTCAAGGGAATAAATTATAATGACGAGAGTAATATGAATAGTGATCAAATATACTTGATTTCCGTGTGGCCATTTAATTAGCGGGCCACGAGAGTCTTTTTGAGACAACAATCAGTATTGTCAATTACAGAGTCGAGTGTTTGTTAAAAAATATATTAATATTAATATCAACGAGAATACCGAGTACTGAGAAAAGAAATTAAAAAAATTTCTATTACTTATTAATTCATACGCAGACTTGTGAGTTTAAAAAAAGATTACAATGTCAAACATCGTCCAAATACTTCCTCGCGTTTATTTATCGCGTACATGAATTACCTGCAAGTGGGAGTACAGACAAAAATTACGAAATCTAAAATCGCTTTTAGAAAAGTATGTACTTTCCACTCGTCCAGCACAATTTATGATTTTTTTCTGATTTACGATCATCGATGAAAATTATATTTTTCTTCCGATAAAGGCCAGATTATACAATTTTATTGAAAATTATTGTCAATTTGTAATTATCGTTCATACAAGGTTTATTGCCGTCATGAAAAAATTGCGAGCTTAAATTGTAGTGAGAATCTCTCTTGAAGTTTGTGAATCTCCTGCCGGGGTGTTGTCACACTTTTCTTCCGATATTCGTTACAGTTTGGGAGACTCGTTGCGAATGTTTGATGAATCTGAAAAATTTTATACGGTGCGAGGGGGAAGAGCCAAAGAAAGTGAAAATCATGAATACGTCATTGCAATATTTTGTTAAAGCTTGCACATAGTTTTTAATAGTTTACGATGAATAAGAAAGAAACGAAAATTTCAACGAGTTACAAAAACGCATTCATATCATTCATATATAACAGAGGAAAATGTATATTATGTAAAATGTATTATGCTGACAATAATAAAATATATTTGCGAAAATTTGCTTTTTTCATTGTTTAATTTTCTAAACGTCTTCAGCTTCATTCGACTCTACATAAATGTATCAATGAAATATTTTGAATTTAATACATTCTTATCTTTGAGGTTTTAGATTCGCCAAACATCAAAAATACACATTTTTAACAAACAATATTGAAAATTGAAGAAAATATTTACCAAAGAAATAAAACATCGAAGTTCCATTGAAAAATTTGGATACACAAACGTGTTGACAAATGTTAATCGTTTGATTTAACTTAGTAGAATATTATGATTTACGATAATCACAGATACACAAATTTTCAATCAATAAAATATTTTTATTCTCATACATACTTGAATTTCAGATGCTTGTTCCCCAAAAATCGTAGAAAAATACTACTCATAGAAAATAGAAAAAATGATAATAAATGTACGCAGTATCGATGAGAGAAGTAAAAAATTGAGGTAAGTCGTCGGGTTGAAAGAAATGAAATTCTCTTGCCTCTTTTATTCGTACATATAACCATCTTTCCTCACTGTACACTTCTTATTATTTCACCAAATCTTCATTCATATATGGGATTATTAGAAAATTAAAATATGCGAATATCCAGACGGACTTTGAGTAAAAAAAAGAATTCGGGCCACAGAACCTCAAGTCCTTACTCCAATTTCCAGAAGACCATAAATGGAGAGATGAAATCAATCTCGAAGTCGATGACGAGGGTGTTGGGTGGGAAGAAGCGATCGAAGAATAAAAAAAATAATAATAAAAAATCGCGTTCTGTCAGAAAGAAAATTGCATTCCAGGATTTGTACAAATCATTCCATATTTTGTATATATATAATATGTAACAAGTGATGCTTCTTTTTTTTTCTTCGTTTTGTTTCCTTTTTTTTCGTATTACACACACGTAATTCGCCATGTCTGTATGAAGAAACGTCCCTTTATTGTTTTCTCACTACCGTAAATAGAATTCTTTAAAAAATAAAAGGTCAATAAATTCTTTCATCACGAGTAGAATCGAAAAATTGTATAATATATCAATGAGACTGAATCACGGCAGTATACACGCATTTCTGGCAAATCGAGGCCCCATAACTTTTTTTTCTCTCTTCTCCTCTCTTTCATCCATTCTCCTTTTTTTTCTTTCTCGCGACGCTCTTGCTCACTCCGTCAGCCTCGTATGTATTTTTCACACAGGAATCGAAGTGACTCGATTTTTTGTTTCTCGCCCTCATCTCCGCCTCGCTTCGAATTTTCTTTTTGTTTCATTATATTTTCATCTCGTTTCTCTTCTTTTTTTTTAAATCCTAAGAAACCTTGGTAAAAATATTACGAAGCCTCGCGTCTTTTTACTTCTTTTTTGTTTTCATTGTTTTTTTTCTCCTGTAGGCCTCCAAGAGCTTTCACAGTCCACCTTATTAATTTTTATCTCGTAAACGCCAGTCACTTCATTCCTCTAATACTATGTGAAATATGATTATTACAATATCATAATATTCATACATACATACATACACATACATATAACAGATACATATATGTATATATCTATGTACATTTCGTTTTTTTATATATATATATATATTCTACATTACATTGCTAGGTTTCGAAAAATAATATTACAATATATCGTGTATATGTGTTCGTGTACGTCGGTCTGTATGTGAGTCTTAGTTTTTTTTTTAATATTATCAATTTATTATAACTTTTTCCTCCAATACATATTCTCACTTCGCTTTTCTCTCTTTATTCGTTTCATCAGCATTTTTTTCGCCTTTCGCTTTCTCTTTCTCGACGTTGCCGCAATTATAATATTTTCTATAAATCTCAAGATGAAGAATCACGCGATACCCGAAATTATTATTCGCACGTCGCTTATTTTTTTTCCTCGTTTTTTTCTCTTTTATTTTTTTTATAAATCTCGTCGTACAGGTGATTAGATCGTTTTCGTTACATCGTTACAGTAATAATAATAAAAATAATGTTGTAATAATATTAATGTCCGCACGTGTGAGTGTCCATGTCGAGTGTCCTGATGTAAAATCGCTAGGCGCTTTTTTAATTCTCTTTTATTTCTTCCATCAGTATCGTCCTATCGTCTCTCAATTTTTTTTCTTTTCTACTTTTTATTCCGAATAACAATCGCTCTCCGTCGATTCTTCAGTTTTTTTTGTTTCACTCTTCGCTCTCTCTTTTTTTTTCTTCCATCTTATTTTTCTTCTCTCGTTTATTTTTCTTCTTTCGTTTTCACTAAATATATCACAAACTGCCGGTGGCTAGTGCATCGCCGCGCGTCGACTCGTTCTCGATTTTTTGACAAGCGAGAAAAAGTGATTCGGAATCTTTGACTTGTTTTTTTTTCACTTTTCATTTTCCTATCTCTCTTTTTCGTTTTGAATTTTTCGACGCGACGCGATACCACCGGAAAAAAGTATAACGTTATAAGGAGTTTACAAGTTAATTAGTTACATCACCGTCAGGGCACGGCTCTTTCATTTTTCACATACAAATCCACAGCCAGCACTGCGAATCCTTGACTCTTTTTCTCTCTTTTTTTTCCCTATCGTCCCAAGTAACTCGTTTCTTCCTCTTCTCATTCTTCTTCCTTCGCAAATCGAATTCATCGCTCGATGATTTGTTCTCTTATTTTTTTTTTCTCATTTTTTTTAAGCTTTGTATCTGCGAAATCGCGTCACCCCGACATAAAGTTATTGATTTAAACGTCGTACTATAAGTTTAGTGTGTGTGTGAGTGTTTTTTTTTCTGTATATTTATATACGTTGCCACACAGAAGACTTTCCCCTATATTCTTCCTTTTCTTTCTTCTTCCTCCCAATTATTTTATTTATTCTGTTAGTACTCTTAATGTGTAAATGTCTTTGTAAATTCATAAATCTTATATATTAGGCGATCCATGTTTATCGGTTTTTAAATGTGTCTGTGGTGTGTTTTTTTTTTCATCTTAGATCCCAATAGCTGTTAATCTTTCAGGTTTAATTTTTTTTATAATTATTACGGATTTTTAGTTCTTAAAATTTTTAAGATAGATTCGTTTTTTTTCTTATTTTTTTCGAGAACTTGTAGTCAAGGGGGGTATACAGGATGAGGGACTAGGAATTAGCAGAGCACGAGAGAACGAGAGAATAATGGTTATTAGACGTTGAGGAATTGTTTAAAAATATTGCAAAGATCGATTGGAGGAAATATTTAAGAGAAAGAGGCCAAGGAACAGGCGTAGGAGCTAGCGAAGCTTTTCGTTGACAATTTTCATGAAAAGAAAGCTCGGAAAAGCGTACGAAAGCGAAAATTTCAACGATTCGCTCGTGTAAGTACGTACGATTCGAATTCAAAAACGCGATACCAAAAAATTTTGACAGAAAATAATCGAATTCGAATAATTTTTTTAAAATTTAGAAATTGGTCGTAAAAATATTTTTTTGACGGTTAAAGGGCTTAATCTTCGCGAATATCAAGTCACTGACGTTTTTCTAGATCTTCGTGGAAAATAAGTATGAGCGAGCAGCGAGAATTCTACACGTACAGTAAAAAGCATCGATACGCATATATACGGTTCTAATTTTTGTCCGAGCTCTATTTTTCGCACATCGAGTCATTAAGAATCTACGAACACTCGTGAATTACGAATACGACGAGTAACTACATTTTTCTCAGAGATAAGCGATTTTAGACTACGGGATATTTTGAAAAAATCGACAAATCTTTGTAATCGTGACTCTAACGCTAAATAGTTTAAGAGCTTTTCATTTCGTTCACCGTACTCGATTTGTGGATATAGAATTTTTAATCGTTTACACTTACATGTGAAATTTCTAGTGAGAGGGGAAAAAGTGATTTTCGAAGGACGTTTCGGGAAGCTATTAGAGAAAAAATAAACGATATTTAGGATAGTTTTCGAACGTGAAAATAAATTGAACGATTACAAATTTTTACAATGTTTTCGTATTTATCGTTACATCAGCAGGAATAATTTGTTTTTAACTCGAAGAGGAACTGGTTCATAACTCCTTTTACTCGATTTCTACGACAAAGCCATCAAGCGTACGTAAAACTGACTAATTAGCTAAAAAGTTGCTGTTTATTCACTTATTTAATCGTCTATTCAATTATCAAGCTCCCTCGTATAAGAGGACGAGAGGGAAAGGGAAAAGGTTGAAGGAGGGACGCGAGCCCGTCTAAGCGATTATTTTACGTTTCACTAATCTTCAGATTAATCTAAGGGAAAAATATCGTGGTCATTGATAATTTAAGACGGAAAGGTTAATATTTTCATTACGACATCGACTTACTTAGGAAAAAACTTTAGGGATTTATCATGTCAATTTATCATCTCTAATATGCATCAGCAATGTTCGAAGCAAACGATAGAAACGCTTCGCGGGATTTCCGGATTACAGTGAGAACGTTCGTACTAATATTTTGTTTTTTTTTTCTCTCTCTCTCTTCTACATAATTCATAGTATATTTTTATTATTTTTCGTCACTCTAAAACATCGATCGAGAAAAAGAAGAAAGGATCTACGCACATCGACGCGCTTTTTTCATTCAAATTTATTCTTCATCCCTCTTTATTTTCGCCCCGCGAAGAAATGTCCATCCCTCCCTCGTATAAGAAAAATTCTACACTGTCGAATCTTGCTTTTCTTCCTATCTCCCATTTTTATTCGCTGTACGAAAGGATCGAACTATACGGTTCATTCGGACACCCGGGCTTATCGTTTACTTCGCTTATCGTTAAAATTACTGTAGAATAAAATCGAAAATATATATTCGTTTCTGTTTCATTCTCTCTCATATATATTCCTGGCCTACGTGCTAAACTGAGGTGTCATCTAGATTTTTTTTCGCGTTTTATTTTTGTTCGTTTTTTTTTATCTCCATTTACTTTTTCGACCTACCGTGTTGATTTTTCTCACCTCGTCAAATCGCCTCCGTTATTTGTAAAAATCCTAGGAACTAAATTCGAACACGCCATGACGAGTATTATCGATACAAATATATCTATATGCATCATTTTTTCTCTCTCTCGCGCATCCTCGTACGCGACGTTCTTCCTATATCGTAATCATAAGTTTTTATTTATGCTAAAATATCGCGATCGAAGAGGTGAAGCCGCGCGCGGTGTTCAATCGTCGCGGGGAAAAAAGATTGTCCCCGTTGTGGACGGTCTGTATATTTTATTTTATGTATAACTATTAATTATTATTAAGATCAATCGTCTGATCACGAAGCTGTAATCTCGATCGCTCCAGCGCTAAACACTTTATCACCTCGAATCGTGAATATTTTCCGGCGAATTCGGACATTTCTCCACGGGGCGAGTATCGCGTCACGAGAGTTTCTCGTTCAATAATAATAATTTATTATTATTTGTAATTGAAATAACCAGTATAATAATAATGCACGATAATAATAATAATAATAATAATAATTTATTATTATTGAGCGAATCTATTACTACGAAGATAAAATTTGTCTCGTTCCTCGATAACGATAATAATAATGACAATAAAAATGGTTATTACATCAAAGTGAGAGCGTACAGGCGAAATAGCGAAATTGCGGGTGCGCGAAGCTCATTACGACGGATATAAAACGGCGAGCGACAACGAGATCGGACCGACGGCGATCAAAGACGCGGGAATTCAATATCAATCATCGTCTCGGACGAGCAAAAAATCGTATGTTTGAATAAGAGAAAATTAAAGTGGAACATCGTATCCGGGTTTTTATTTTCATTCTCGTCGCGACGACGATCGGAACGCGCGAAAGCATTTCTCGTTTTCTCAAGCATCGCAGCGTGTACGTGTGTGAGTGTGTGTACGTGATTATTTCGTTTCGTTTCAAGATTTCCAACTCGAAATCGTATTTCAGACAAATTTTTTACGTCTGGATTGTTTTTACGTTCGTAATTTTTTTCAAATATTTTTTCTTCCGTTTTATTCGTGTTTTTCTGTTCTGTGTTTTGTTCGCTGCAGCGGCTAAAACCCTTGACTCAAGTTGGGGAAGCTCAAACTTCGGTGGATCCATCGTTCTGTTAATCTTAACGATTTAAATTTTAACCATTTTATTTTTTATCTTCTTGTGGATCGTGCTCGTTTCATCTTTTGACTCTCCTTCCTATCAATCGCGCTCTTTGATTTTTTAATCTTATCTTTTTAGAATCGTTTCTCAATTTATTGCCACCAATTTGCGTTTTTTTTTTCAAAATAAAACTTCGAATATTCGTCTCTATGCCTCTCTGACCGTGATTCGCGAATTATTTTCTGTGCTCCTTTTTCAAATTCTTTTGCTACTCAAATGGCAAGATATGTCTCCGTCGATTTCTGAAACTCGCGAGTCCTTGCGGAATTGTCGATTAAAAAAAAAAAGGAAGAAAAAATTAGTGACTTTGTTTCTTTCTAAGGAGACACGATGTCGGGAAAAATGAAAATTGTCTTCTCGAATCATCCGTAGGTGGCATAATCGCATACGATACACGTTATTGTACTTACGTACTTATGTATGTAGTATGTACACACACATATATTTACATATGTGTCTGCATTTTTGTTCCTATTTATGTATAATATATAATATAATAAATTTCTATGTACACGCTAGATTTAGGGCACGGAGGAACTCGTCCGTATAATCTTTTTCCCGTCCACGATCCAATTTTTCACATCCTCTATTTCCTTTTTTTTCGTCCAACATCAGGATCCCGATTCGACGAATTGAAAGAACATTTGGAACACTTCCAAATCCTATTCGTTATGCCGAGATTCAATTTTTTTTTGCTTCGAAAATCGTTAAATCGAGATCCCAGTGCTAATTTCTTTATCGTTCTTGTTTCATGCCGTCTCGATCTACGTTCTACATAGTCTTTCGTGATCTAGGGACTTGAGAAAAAAACCTATAAATCAGCATGACAAATTTATATGCATATAATATCGGGAAATTCTTTGCTTGTTTTTTTCTTTTTCATCTAATTACCAAGAAAAATCGTTCGATCGATTCTTCCACCGCGAACTGTACAAGATTCCGATACTGTGAAAGATGCGTCAATTAATTAAAATGCAATCAACGTGCACCCATAGTTCTTGATTTTTTTACTATTTTTTTTTACTTCGTCGAATTTCTTCATATCGTTCTTACTTTATAATTTTTCGATCTACATTTTACATTGTCTTTCGTGATCTAGGGACTCAAGAAAAAAAATCTAAAAATTATGATGACGAATTTATATGCATATAATCTCGAGAAATTTTTCTCTATTTTTTTCTTCGCTTATTTATGTCCATCTAATTATCGTGAAAAATCTTTCGATCGATTCTTCCATCACGAACTGTACAAGACTTCGATATCGTGAAAAATGTGTCAATTAATTAAAATCTAATCAACGCGTATCCATCGCTCTCGATATTTTCGCTATTTTCTTCTCTTCGTCGCGTTGTTTCTTCTCGCACACTTTTTATATCGAAGCTACACAGCCAGTTGCACCTTTGCGCGTAAATTTACATCGCTATTCTCATTCCAAATAACTAAGAATCTTATTGACGTAATTTCTCTTTCGCTAACGTTAAATCCATAAAAATGTAAGACGAAAGTCGATTTAGAATTTTACATAAAAAGTCGATTTACAAATACAGAATAATATACGAAAAAGAAAATCGATAAAAAAGTAAAGGAAAGTAAATTCTTTGTTCCTTCCCAGACTTTGTTTCGATGGAAATTTCCAATCTTTCCAATTTATCTTCGTTCCGAATGATTCCCATTTTTTCTCATAATTTTTCTAATTTGAAGAATTATTTTAATGATTTTTTTTACACACGATTAATTCAAAAAGATAAAATTTCGGTTCAGTCGAATTCCCACAAATCTGGGATTCTTTTTTCCTCACAATTGATACCAGATGTTTATTTTCGCGTTTTCGTTTTTTCATTCTTTTTCTCTTTTCTTGATAAGACTATCGTCGAATTCTTAAATGCTGTACAGGAACATTCACTTGCTTCGCTCGTTAATTTTCATTTTACTTTTATTGTTATTATTCTCCGTCAATTATTACTTACTCGTTTGCCTGGTAAATATATAGTTATCTCGCAAGATTCATCTCTCGCGTCTATACGCACACGTACACATATATTTTATTACCTATACGTGCACCTGTGCATATTCGATTTATACTAAATTATTCCGATTATTGGCGTAAACGATTGGAATCGTCAAACGAGAGATAGAAAAAGAAAACGAAAAAAATTGTTTACTTGTTATCTTTTTTTTAAATATTTATATCAACGTGTATATATTTTTTATTGCGTTTGAGAGGAACGCAAAGAGCTCCGAATTCATCGCAACTGACTAGCTGAATTTTTTCATCCTTTTCCTCTTTCCTCCGTATGTTAATTTTTTATTTCTCTTCATTTTCGAAATCGCGACTCTGGGTGTGACTGATAAATGTTTTCCAGGAAGACGCTCCAGTCTTTCAAGGACGGTCGTAATCGGCGTTTTTTTTTTCTTATTGATTACAGATTTGCATTCTTGTGTTTCGCTTTATGTTTTTCCTTCTCTCAACCGTCGTTCACTCTCCTCTCAGACGCACGTTCGGCCTTCACGAAAAAATTCTAACTCGATAAAAAATTATAAACTTAGAATGACAATTTCGACGCGATCGATTTTTTTCCCCTCATTCTTATCTATCTTTATTTTTCAATCTCAGTTTAATATCGTCATTATTATTTATTTATTATTCCGTTTCTTTCAGCTTTCAACAAGAGAATTCATTCTTTCGTCGTTTGAGCTCATATAAAAAAGATCGCACGCATCCGTCGTGCGCGAATATTCAAAAAATTAGCTGTCAAATATCACGCGAAGAAATTTCGCTTCCGATTCTTCATTTTTCGTCGCTTCATGCTCAGTACTCGCGTCGTTAATCATAGAATAATATCGGTAATAATAAAACGACTCTTCGATCCATCGTGATTCGAAAGTTCGCCGATCGCACGCGCACAGACACAAACACGAGCACGCGTGAACGTCACCGAAGGATCAAAAATTCTTTCAATTAATTTTTTTAATTCTCATTTTTCATTTTTGCGATTCTTTTTTTTCACGTGTGCCCGTTCTTGCGCGAGTGCGCGTATCCAGATCGTTTATCCGTAAAAACACATATACATACACGTAATATTATAAACAATACAATAATCGTGATTCACAATATATTTTTTTTTTCAATGAGTATAAAAATTGTCGTAATCGTTCATCAACTTTTTGCTCTTCACCTCGTTTTCCATTCGTCTCGTATTTATCTCATGTCGCTCTTCCTCTCGTCGCTTCGCAGTCGCGTCGCAGCCTTTCTGGCCCTAACTAATCTAATTCTCAATTAAAAATTTACACACTCTACACGTACGCAGTATTTACGTAGTAAATCATCGTTGTCGTTTCTTTCATATTGTTTTTTTTGTTTTTTCTCTTAATTCCTTATCTCGTCTCTCCTAGGCCTAGTTGCGTACGTATAAATTCTCATATGTACGTATATATATATATAATTAAATATATATATGTATATAATATACTAAATACATATTATATATATACATACACACAATATAATATTTATTATATGTATATTCGTGTATTTATTTATTTATATATTTATAATTTCGTGTTCATAGAAAAAAAGAAAAGAAGAGAGATTAAATTCATTGCTCTGGGTTCAATTCTAACGGAATCCTTCGCCCCGCGACTGAGATTCGATAAAAATCGCCTCTTTTTTCTTCTCCTACGCTCGCACGTACACACAGTCACACACATACACACGCGATAATAGAAAATAAAACAACGTCGTCGAGAGACTCGAATTCTTTCCAGTCGAAAGAAATCTCGAAATTGAACGATCGAAAAAAATTCCTTTTTTTTTCTCCCTCTCTCTCCCGTTTTTGCCTCGCGACTATCCTTTCGATTGGAGATCACAAAATACGGACTCGTCGATTATATGCAAATAATATCACGGACAATAAAAGTGAGAACTAATTAATCGAGCGAGAATGTATATATAAGAAATATTCAAATTTTCAACACTCTTACGATCGTGATGCGTCGTTAATGATAACTTTTGATGATAATGATAATTACAATAATAATAATAATAATAAATCAATAAAGATAATAATAATATAGTAGTAGTGATGTTAATAAATGATGGAGAACCAGTTCACATCGTTTATGGCATCTCACGAAACGAAAATTGACTCACCGGACATACTGGCCCCAGATAAGTGCGACGAGAATAGAATCGTTTCCATTGAAACGAAAAAGAAAAAAAAATACGACTCGCGATAAAAAAAAACAGTAATTTCTTTAGGTCCGGCGACGGGACTTTAAGTTAGTTTCTCTGCGTCGGGACAAGAAGGAGACGAGAAAAACAGATGGAAATCACAAGTATCCGGAAGACCCTTTGAAAATATAGAACCGAAAAATAATTCGCGAAATAAATTATTGTCGATATTTTTTTTTTTAAGGAAAAAAAATCCTAGAGGAAAAAAACGATCCGGCAATAAAGTAATGTAATAATTATTGCAATAATAACAACAACAACAACAATAATAATTAATAATTAATATCAATAGTAATAATGATAATATTAATGGACGAAGGGAAATCTCACAAAAGTCGCAAACGCGACGCGTATTTCTCGCTCGATTAACGAACAGCACCAGTTTATCGTACCGAGAGTAAAATTTGCGGCACAGCCTCTGCGTATAATAATACAGAAAATCGGGATCGAAATGCAGTGTCTCACGGAGACTCGGGCGGGGCTTCGAAGGATTTCCGTACTTTTTAATTTTTTTTTTTCATTTTAATTACATTATTCTCCTTCGTTATTTTCTTTTCTCAAAATCTCAATCGCGCTCGATCTCCCGATCTTCAATCTCTCCTCTTAATTTTCTCTCTCGTGTTCGTCTATTTGTTTTTTTATTGTTTTTAATTTAATTTTATCGCAAGAGCGAGAGAACTTTCGAGCGGAATTTCGAGTCGGTCGCTCGTCCTCGGGACGAGCGCGCGGGGAAGAATCGAAGGAAGAATAAAAATGAGGAAGAAGAAGAAGAAGACGGTCCGAGCGATCACGGGGGTTGGCTCGAGGCTGCCCCGGGCGATCCTTCCCGGTTTCCGGTACGCATCACCGGCGAGAACGCCGCGATCTCTTTCTCCCTTTCTCACCCTCCTTCCATTCCTGTCGAACTTTTTTTTCGCTCTTCTCTTCTTATCGTTATTATTATTGTTATATTATTATTAATTTTTTAAAACTAGTTTCTTGTTGTTTTTTTCATCGTCTCTCGCGCGCTCTCTTTCTCTTTCTCTCTCTCTCACTTTCGTTCTCGCTTTTCCCTCGATTCGCTCTTCATCCTCTTCGCGTGACGTCCGACGTTTAGGTCGCTCCGAGCGCGCCCTTTTTGATGAACCGGAGAGGGAAGGGCCACGGATTCCGCGGCCCTACCGAGGACGGACCAAGAGAACCAGATTACGGACTCGCCGGAGAGTTGATAGCCATTAGGGGTGCCGGCGGCAAGGCCACCGGTATGTGATAATATTTACACTGGGGCCGCATGCAGGCGCCTTTTACCGCATCCCTGC
Organism: Cremastinae sp. B BG-2022a; assembly: GCA_030522605.1. Taxonomy (NCBI): domain Eukaryota; kingdom Metazoa; phylum Arthropoda; class Insecta; order Hymenoptera; family Ichneumonidae; species Cremastinae sp. B BG-2022a. The sequence goes on from JAPYYX010000170.1 coordinate 61,417, forward strand.
ACACGGTTACGCGATTCTCCACTACCTCCACGCTTCCTGTAACACCAAAATTCATACTTTCATCGAACTGATTTATTTTATAAATCATTTTTATAAATTAGACTCGAAAGGGGTGAATTTTCTGCATTCACGCTCATGAATTGGTTCTTTTTTTAAATGATTTCATTTTTTTAAAAGTATTTTGCGAGTTTGAATTTAATTGGAGGTTGAAGGTTTTATTTAACTTTATTTATTTTAAAATTTTTTTGTGCAAATTATTTTTTTTTTTCATCATACAGAGAGGCAAGTGAATGGAGATTGAGTTTCACTAGAAATCAATGAAAAATATTAATAACGAAAAATTTGAAATTGAAATAAATTGGATTTTTGTATGGACAGAGGAACGAGCCAGGGGCGAAAAAGAATATCACATTTTTTATATGTGATTTTGTGGAAATCACTTTTTGAAAATTTCATTAAAAAATATACGAAATGGACGACGAATGATTTTTTTTATATTTTCAAATGGATTGTCGAAATAGTTGAAAAAACTTTTTTTTTACTTTTTCCACAATCCAATAAATAAATTATCAATCGACGACTTACCGTCATGGAGATGGATGAATTTGCAAGCGGGACGGTTGCACAGTTGTCGATTAAAATCTTGGCACACCGGGAGGGTGTCCAGTAACTGAAATAAAATACATGCCGGTATCTGTATATTCAGCGTTCCAGAAATAACCTCTCTGTTTCTTTTTCTTTCCATATCGTTAAGAGTAATGATAAAAGAACAAGAAGACGGGAGAAAAAAACAGAAACTCAAAAAAAATGATTCTCGCATTTTCTCCCAGACGAACATACGAGCAAACGCACATATACGCACACGCACACACACGACAGATTTACACTCTCCGACACACGCGCGCACCCACACGGACAGACACCAGACAGATTTTCTCACGATTTTCCAGACTCTCGAGTTTCATTTTGTTAGAGCATTTTCACGGTACATTTTGCATGCTCTATTAACGGGATTGTATATGTGAATTTAAAATGTAATTAATGACTAATCGATGGACGAGCGATCGAAATAAATTCTCAAATTCTGCTCCATTTGTTTCGAATCGTCAATTAAGATTCCTAAAATGTTTTTCAATATTCGATCTCTCGTTCATCTTTGTTGTTTTTTTACACGTAAATTTGCAGTAGAACGTTTTTTTTTCTTCATTTTTGTCTTGTTTTTTTTCTTTACTTTATTTTTTTTCTTTCGGAATCTAACCATGGGGACCCTAGCGCTTGTACAGAGTGTGTCTCAAAGAAAAAAATTGCAAGCTAATCCTGCTTCGGTGTAATTATTATTACCGTGGAGGGAATTGGAGGGAAGGGAAAAATGAAAAGAGAAATGTGAATTATTATCAACGGGATGGACTGATAAAAAAATCGTAATGACGATAATAACAACATGTCGAGAGTATAAGCGAATCGGGGGATTTTTTTCAAACCTTTTTTCTTTTTCATTATACTTGTTTTTTTTTTCGTTAGCTCACGACCACGCGTCTCTTTCGTAATCCTTGACAAAAACATCGATGTATATAGTTTTTTTTTCAAGGATCCGTTTCTGTGGTTGGAAAGGGATTTCGTTGATTCGCAAATTTTTTTATTTTCCATCCTTCGAACAATCGAGATCCTGCGATTAATTTCTCATTGTCTACGTCTCAAAAATTCTACACGTTAAAATGCATTCATTTATTTTTCTTCGAAATTCATAAGAATGGATTCTCGATTGAATCGATTTACTCGTCACAATTTGATTCTGCACATTTTTACGCACGTCTACGTCAGAGTGGGAATAAAGTGTTCATTTGCGAATCAGTTTCTTTGTTGTTGTTTTACGTAAGCCCTCTTCTCAGCGGGCCATTATTCAATCGGACCAACATTGTCACAGCTTCGATGGAAGTTTCGTTCGTTAAACGAGGATTCACGGATCGAATCTCGACTCGCATCTTTGTTTTTTTTTTTTAATTAAAGAGATTGTAAAATTCGAGTTTTCCCAAGGACTTTCACCTCGAGGTCGACCGAGTCGCGCCCAGTTCGATTGCGAATATCGTGCGTGCGTTTCTTTTTTTCCTTTTCTCTTGTCTTGCAAAAAATCGTGTGTGTATAGAAGTGTCTCTAATTTGTTACAGATATGAGGCAGTAAATTTACGCACGAATATACATGCACTTCTCTCTCTCTGCTGTTTTTTTTTCTCAATACCCGATAGCAAAACGATCAAACATTTGATTACTTTGAAAAGCGGCATAGTAAGTGAACTCGTGACGAGGATGTAGACGATAATATAAGAGGAAAGAGAATTAAAAAATTAATTGAAAATAAAGAAATACGTATAGTCGTGTTTTGTTTCTCAAATGAACAATGTGCCAAACGATGAAGAACACACAAATTCGCGCTCGTTTAAATGAACAGAGTAACGTAGAGGAGGCGCAAAGAGGGACAAAAATTTTTTTTTTTGCGAAACCAAGGCAGCAAAGAAATGTGAAAGAAATAGAATAAAATCGTTTTCAAATTCGTGTAAACATCGAATTCAAGAGATCGTAATTCTCGTTATAGCAATAAGACGCTCAAGATCATAGCATATTAAACAAACTACTAGACAGATAAATATTTATATATTTATAAATGGATATAGATTGAAAAAATTTATTATATATTTATTACGATAAACGAAGAGAGAGTGAAAAACAAAAATGTAGTATCAATGCTCAAGATTTTTGCAAATAAACGTACAAACACACGAATTGTTTTGTTATGCGTGTGCGAACATTTTTTTCAACCTGGGTCTGCGTGTCGCGAAACAATTGTTTATGCTTCGTATAAGCGTGCAAATACTAAAATAAATATTCAGAAAAAGTCTCGTTATGAAAAAAAAAACAAAATGAAAACATGGAGAGCAAAAAAATGAGGAATTTTGGTAAACGATTCTGACCCTCGATTTAGTTTAATTTTTTGAGTTAATAAAATAATTTCTTTGTGACATCGGGACGAAAACCGTAAAATATGAGTTGAAATACAAGTGTACACGTATTTGCTGACTTGGTATGAGTTTCTGTTGCAATTGCGTAAAGAGATAATTCGCTACGAACACAGAGTCTGGTCATGCACGTATATAAAAATGGCCCAGGGAGAAGGGGGCTTTCGTCGTGCTTGGGTGATTGGTTGTGCGAATTTTTAATATTTTTACTCTTGTTTCGAATTCTTTTTTTTTTTTAAAAACAAAAAATGTATCTTTCGAACGTAAGAGAATAAGCTTCGTGAACAATAAAACGCGATGTACTCCTTTTTCTGCGCACAAAACGAAAAAGTTGTCGCAACAATGACAGATGCAAAAGAGGAAAAAAAAAATAGAAAGAGAGTGGCTAAAGATTTTTCGCAATTAATCATACCGACGCAGAAAATAAAGCAGCGTGAGACCCGTTCGATTAATTTCAACTTGGTACAACTTTCGTTTCTTCATTTATATTTTCTTTTTTCAATCTCAAACTCTTGCTCTCGCGAGGCAGTGGAAAAAAAAGAAGAGCACGAATAAAAATGATTATTCGACTGATCACCCAAGCTTTCGATTATCGCCAAGCGCTAACTACCGCCGATTTGGTGTTCGTGTTTCTCATGAATTCGACTGAAACACACACATTCATTCACTACTTTTATATATATATAGATAATATTTATACTCAAGCGTACACTCGCATTTGACAAATACGCGAATTTTTTTTTTTTTTCATTTGGCGATTGCGAGGGTACGCCTGACATATGCGATAATGTAACTACGAAAAAATGGAGGTTTTTTTCATTTTTTTAAATGTTTTTTTGGATGGTGAAGTGGAGAAAGGGAAAATGGGCGATTCCGCGCAACAAACCAAGAGGCAACGGAGCGTTATTAGCGGGATTGTATTTCGGGGTCGTGTGTCATACGATGTAGATAAATATGTATAGTCCATGGATAAGGGAAATTTAATAAAAGCTTTAAAAAAAACAATATTTATAATTCTACTGCAAATAAGTTCAACGCTATTCTTTCGTTCTTTCTTTCTTTTTTCTCCTTTTTTTTCTTTCCTTTTTTTTGGTTACTTATCAATCTCAACTGCGATCTCCGCAACCATAACGCAACAGCCACATACAGAGTCTGAATGGAAAAGCGAATTTTTCATATCTACAAGAAGTTTCAAGCAAATTTCGAATTTTCACTTTTTTTTTTAATTTTTGCTCGTTCTCTCTTATTTCCCGATTTTCCGCTTCCGGAGCAAAGCTTTTTAACAAAATAATATCTGTGAGTTTTTTTGTATGTATGTAGAAAGAAAAAGAAAAACTGGCAAGTAGACGGATTTCTTGGATGCGAGAACGACGAAAGCGAGGGAGGCAAATAATATTGTATACATGTATATGTATATTTAGATATAGAAACACGCATCAAAAGTGCAATTCTCGTAATAGTCCCGGCAATAAAAAAGTATTTCTCTGGCCAAAGAATAGAATGAAGAGAAACAAAAGGAAATAAATTAAAGTGAGCAGACAAACGGAATGAAAAAAGTTAAAAAAAAGGATAAAATTGTCCAAAATCGAAGTTATTATATGCGTAAAAGCTTCTCTTTTTCCTTTCTACTCAAGCGAATTGTGAGCTAGACATTATGCGTCATACATTATTATTCTTACACGTATGAATCAGACAAATCTTTCGAATATTTTGAATGGATAATTAAAATAATGAAAATATCGGAAAAATTATTACCGATTTTATTTTCACAACGTTCAGAGAAATCGATGATTTTATCGTCACGTTATTTCAGAAATGAAATTTTAGAAAAAAAGCGTGCTCCTATACGTTTACTTGACTCTTGAGACAAATCGTATACATATGCGTCGAATAAAGACAGGATATAAAATTACATCGAGAAACGATAATAACCATAATAAGATATTCAATAATATCACTAATAACAATATAATGATAATAATAATATTCGCAATAATGATAATAGACAAACACCAGATAAGGCAGTGGTTATTCGTTGTTATAGTTGCGGTGAGCAGTTCTGAGGGAAATTCCCCCAAAAGCTACGTGTTAGCCAAGATTAACGAGGGTCGAGACCAGACTTGAACCATTTTATTTTTCTTTCAATCTGATTTTAATATTAACATTTATAATTATTGTACACTTACTTCGAGACTAAATATGGATGAACTTTTGGTTATTTATCAAGAGATGTAAAAATTATTTAATATTTTAAATTTTTGTGAAAACGGTCAAGTCCCTTTCTCGCCCTTTTTATTCTTTGTAGGTTAGCAGCATTAGAGTATCAAGCCTGGTTCACGCGTTGCCAAATCTTTGCTACGATAACGAGAATTTTGATATAAAATTTGTAACTGATAACTCTCCAATATTAAAAATGAAAAAAAATACATGGAAGTTTGTACGTAATATTTATAAAAAAATTGATTATTTACTTTTATCACATAACGAAGATTTTTGGCTTATAAATCAGGCTCGAAACCGGGTAAAAAACTGGTTACAATAATGAGTCTACCTGTCCGCAGCTGTCTGTGTAGACGACACAGTGAGCGTTTGGGGGGACCACTTGGGCCCCGACAGTGGCTAAGGCTGCTAAGGCGATCCACATGCAGCAAACGAGGCAGTGTTCGTACGGTTTTTTTCAGATTTTGGTTGTCGGTTTTTTTTTCATTTTTTTTTTGGTTTACCATCCGAATAGCGAATTCAGTACAGAACGCACCGAATGAGGGAGGAGGCACGTTGAAATGTCTCCCTCGGAGCACCCAGGTACAATTGTCCGAAACAATTCGAAACGTGGCAGCAGTTGTGACAGGCGTGTGGAGATATATATATATAACGCACAATTTTCGTTTTTCCGTTCCATATACATGTTATATATGCGTACATTAATGCATATAAGTGATATGAAAGTTATTTGTAAATCGAATTTTTGTCGAAGCGTTCTCGCAGATATTAATTAAACAAACGGAACGTAGAGAATTACGAAAATAATTAACGGAGTGTTAAAAACATATTACAAACAATTATTTGGTTAATTAATCGCAGTTAACAGAAATAAAAATTAAATTAATTTTTGATCGTGAGAAATGAAATTGGTTTTTTTTTCATGGTCGTAAGATTTTAATGTTGTATTGACCGATTAATCGATTTTGTCGTTGCGGTGGCGAAAAAGTTCGAAACGAGGAGAAACGAACATTGATTTTTTTCATGTTTGTGTTTTTCGTGGTTGGTTTTGTGACGTGGATTTTTGTTTTTAATCGAATTTTTGCGCGAAAAGTTTTTTAAAAACGTGAAATGGATATTGATTTAGACGATTAATCCCAATATCGGAAATCGAAAGGGATATTAGTTTTAAATTATTCGGAAAGAATTTAATTTGGGACATTCGCGAGAGTCCATCATTATCGAAACGATTTTTGGATTTTTTTGTGAATTTTATTGTGTTTACGAGTGATCGATCGTCAATAACATTATTTTTTTCATTAGTTCAGATTGAATGAAATTAATTCAGGAATTTTATCGATTTACATTGATGTTGTTACCGCGGTGTGAAAAGAGTGCATTGAAAACGAAGAGAGAATAACATCAATTTTTTTATGGTTGATTTCGTGATATAATTTTTTTTTCGTTTTTCAATGAAATATTCGCGAATGATCGGTAAGACATTGAGATAATTCAATTACGTTGCATGAAAAATAGACACGGTATATAGACACGGTAAGAAATATGTTGATAAAATTATTTTTCGATCATTTCCAATCAAATTAAATTATTTCATTATTTTGTCGATTTACCGATTTCGTTATCACGATTTCCAAAAGTGTATTAAAAACGAATATAAAAGAACATTTTTTTTCGTGGTTTTTTGTGTCCAATTTGGTGACGTAATTTTTTTCGTTTTTTAATCAAATGTTCACGGGTGATCGACCGAGCATAGCGATAATGTGTCCGCGGTGCGCACCGAGTCGTTATTCCAAAATTTTTGAGATGGCGCGTGTGTTAATATCAATATGTGTATTTATGTGTATTTGTGTGTACACACATACGTAAATATTGACACGATTATGCGTATACGTCGATTGTAATAATATATCAGAGTCGAGAGAACGCGAAAAGATAATAAACCACGTGTGATAAATTTATACCGATTGCGAGCACGAAACGCGAATCCCGGTGTGTTAAATCAACAAAAGTAATAATAATGATGATTATCATTCGAGATTCGACCGGGCAAGAGATAATTAATTTAATCCCGCCGCAACGTTTCCGCAAATGTCGTTTGGGCATAATTTCATTTTTTTTTTTATTATTATTTTTTTTCACCGATTTTTTTTATTCCCGACGGTTCGTAGTTTCGCCGGAGGCAATTCCAGCAATTCATCACGATAATAAACAGCGATCGGATTTTTTAATAATACGGATCGAAAAACAAGTGTCCGGAATTTTTGAAAAATTGCACAAGCGCGAGAATCGATATTCATGTTCACACGGATACAATTTTTTTAAAATTCATTTCGTTCCGCGTTCGATTGAATTATCGAGATTTGAATATTATTTAATATTTCATGTGCGTTATTTTATTCAATTTTTGTTCGTTTATCGTTTATTTTTTTCGCAGGACGGTTGGACGCAGATCGGTGCAGGATTCAGGATTGAAGGACATTGGCGGTGGTGTTTTTATTTTTTGAGTGTTCATTCGTTTTTGAAAGTCGTGCGGCGAGTCCAGGCGAAGGCAAGCATGAAACAAAAAGTTCAAAGAAAATTTATGAACGATCGTGAGTAACATGCAGCATACCCAAAAAAAAAGTTAGAAGGAAAGTGAACACAGCGCTCTATCGGAAGAGAAAAACAAAAGAATTAAATACAGCAAGGTCTCTGGAACATTCTCTTTTATTTTCGAGATATCGCTGGAAAAATGTGTGAGAAATAAGTATTTCGTTCTCGCAGGTAAATCAGGCTAAAGAAAGAAAAGTTATCGCCATTTCTTATGCAAACACCGATGTATTTTTCATTCCTCAAAGCCAAAGATTCAGCGAGATTTTCATTTTTTCTCGCTTCAGTCTCGTTCAACGCATGCTCGAAAAAAATTAATCAGGATCTCGCTTATTCGTCGTTTCTTCATCCTCGGCTAAAAGCTAAGCGCAAAAAATACATTCTCGCATTCACTTACGATTATAAACAGCGAGTGTTCGATCGAGGAAGCTGCACAGCGGGAAAATAAATCATTTCCTTACGCGGAAAGGGTAAAAAAGTGGAAGGAAGAGAGGAAGCGGAAAAAATTGTGAAAAGTGTAAACACCATTTACTACAAAGTACGCTATTAATTATCTTCAACGTTGGTTACAGTTAATTCAAGTTACAGCACACCAAACTCTCTCGTTATTTACTCCAAAAAAATAAACAACAAATTCACTTAAAATTACGTATTTGCGTTTGCTATTGAAAAAAAATGAATAATCAATATACCCTTTCATGCGTCGAAGCGTAAAAAAATCTTACCGATAGTTCTCAAGTGAGTGGAATGTTAAGATCGCAGAGACGAACGGTAATGAACCGAGAACAAAAAATTTCGTCCAAAATGCCAGTTCGAAATGAAGATCAAGAAAACAAAAAAAAAGTGTAAAAAAAACCATTTCTCTGCAGACAAAAGCATTGGAAACACAATTTCGAGTTTTCTCTTTTTTTTATTCTTTTCATTTGATTTTCACACAGTCCTCGCTCACTTGGATATTGAAAGTAGCACATGGCGATCTACGCTAGATTCCCGTAGAATCGCACTCCGTTTTGTCCAATATCACAGCCACGCAGTCCGGTGTACCCTTTAAAAGCCTGGATGCGGCAAAGCTGCAACAACTTACTTGCTAAATGCGAGAGAGAGAGAGAGAGAGAGAGCGATGAGATATAGCGACGAAAAAAGTGCACACTCGACTTTTTCCCTCCATTTTCTTTCCTTCCGTATTTTGCCAACGAAAGAGAAGAAAAATAAAAAATGTACAACGATAATGAAAAAAAAAAAAGAAAAATGGTTGCTGCGCCGTTTTTTGGCTATACCCAATTATCAAGCTCCGCGTGCATACTCAATGCGATCAAAGTGCATTTTTTCCGTACGCTCGTACAACACTCGCCGTGGAGACTACTCAGAGATTTCTCCTTTTTTTCATAGCTCGAACAAAAAAAAAACCAAAAAGTGCGAATAACGAATATTACATGGATAAAGATGTACGTAATATAGAGAAAAGAGGCGCCTTACGGGCAAAGCTTTTTTTTTATTTTCAAATCTTTCAATTATTTTTGACTCGTCATTTCTTTTTCAATGCTCTTTATTTTTTTTTATTGACAGCTTTTTTTATTAACTTTAACGCAAAAAGTACGATGCACGTAATCGTGTGTCTCGTGCATGTGAATAATAATTAATAATTCAATAAAACTCTTCGAACTACGAGCGAGATACATGAAAAATGTATACGACTAAAGCTGACGAGGGATAGGAAGGCTGGGTTATATTTTTTATTTAAAAACAAAAGTTTTTAGAGTTTCCTTTATCCTCGTTTCTTTTGCTTGCGATTGATGAACCACTTTTTAGCACCACGAGAAGCGATTTTTATTATTTTTGTTGAAATTTTTTTCTTCCTTTACTGTTATCGTTCTTGAAAACACGATGGAATGATCCCCGCTCACGAGAACGCGGATGTGGCGATTGTCACGTGATTCTCGAAATAATTTGTTTGCCTTGATTTTTCGTGAGTGACAATTGTTCGCAGACAGAAAAAGAGAGAGAGAGAGACAGACAGACAAAGAGAGATACAGAGAGAGAGAGCGAGAGAGAAAGATCTGCCAGACGCCTCTCTCACCAAATTCCGTTCCTCCGGATCCCAGAATTTTTGTCAACTAAAGCGCTGGAAGCGTTAAGAGGATTTCGTTGGAAGACGGACGGTGATAAAAAAAAGAAAAAAAAATAATAAACTGGAGGCAAGATCGGGAGAAGATAGCATAAATTTCTCACCCAGCCGGCGATGTCTTATAAATTCTTTTTATTTTTCTCATTTTCGCACTCAGACGACAAAAACGTCTGCACTTATTTCCGAGACGATGATACAAACGAGAGCTCAGCGGGGCAACGGGATTACGTATTCAGAATTTAGTCAGAAAATTTGTTGCTGGATGCGAAATTATTGTGGAAAAATTGTGGATCGAGGAGCGTGATGGGAAATTTGAGAAAAAAGAAAGGAAAAATCATACGTGAGAGGGACGATATAGCGCAAATTTACTTCTCAGGAGGCTAAGAGGACTCTCGAACTGTGGTGAACAACGCGTTGCAAGCACCATTTCGTATTTACCGAAGTGGAGGGAGGAGCGTGATGGAGTACCATGTCAAATTTGGGAAGCTGGAAGCGATATAATATATATATCTATATATTGTTTAGATATATAACATATAAATAGGCATTGAGCGATGGACGAAAATATATTAATAATACAAATCTATTGTGTACACATTTTATATATATATTTATATAATCAAATATAAATATATACTTTATAAAACTACGTTGGATAATAGCCGACTTGAGGAAAATCGTACGTGAGGATGGGACAATATTTTTCCTTTCGCTTCTTTCGTTTTTTCCTTCGTTCTTTCGTTTCTTCCTCGTCGCATTTGCTTTTCATTGGTGGACAAGATATTTATATATGTATATATATATAATATAGATGAAATAAGAAGAAGCATTAATAAAACAATATTCATGCATTTTTCAAGCATTATTATTACAAATACTGGCTGACTCCTGACAAAAAAAGAATTACCCGCGGGTGTGCATGCGCAAGAAAGAAAACCCCCAAAAACAACAACAGAACAAATAATCTCGAGACAAAAAAAATAGATAAAAAAAAGAGAGAGATATATATGCAATCGACGACGAGAATTTTCAATTTTTTTTCCCCTTCTCACTCGCGTGTCCCCGGTTCGTCGATCGTGCGAGAATGATTTTTTACCTCGCGGGCCTTATCTCGTTCCCCGTCGAAAAATGAAACTCTACGTCACGAACACGCGAGGACATTGATCTCTTTTATTCGTTTTGAAGAAAAAAAAATAAAAAACTTGTCTCATTGCTCGCAATCCGTGATTTTCTTTTTTTGCATCTGCATCCTCGAGGTTTTCATACACGCAGTGTACTAGAATATTTTTTGTATATTAATCATGTATATTGTATATATATATATATATCTCATGTATTTTGTATATATATATACGTTAATATATGCGTATATACGTACTTTTGCGAGTATATACGAGCATATATATGCCTTTAGGTACTATACATATGCCGTGGATGTGTGTAAGTGTGTATCCAACAATGTACAATGAAGAATTAGAGACAGTACAGTACACAATAATAAATACTACCTGTATATGCATGTATATGTCGTTTACATCATAATAAATGTTGTTGCTTTTTATCGGTTTTATTACTTAATAATATTAATTCTTTTTTTTCAGGTTTCGTCCTTTCTCTCTTGCAGTCAATTAATGTTCGATATCTTTTCGATTTCGAGTACGTGAACACTCTCGCACCTTTTGGTGTCTCTTCGCTCATTTATCATTCCTATCCTACGTAGATTTTTTTTTCACTTTTTTTTTCATATACTCGTGTATCGGTATTTATAATAGCAAAGTATGCGATTTATCCAATTGTTTTCGTTAATTCTTTTCTTCTTTTTTTCGTTGCACGCAACTTAATATGCAGCAATGGTATTGCGCAATTTATTCATATATAGGTATATAGATCGGTATATAATGTATTTTTATACGCATATACCTGTCTATATATTATATATTTATAGTATTTATGTATTGTTTATATAAATGTATATTATATTATTTATGTATATTTATATATAATAGGTAGTGTACTTTTTTTCATTCGCCTCTCGCATTTTTTCTTTCGTCTCCTTTTTCTCTTTTTATCCTCTACATGTGGTGTTCGTATTCGCGTGCATTTCAATGTTTTTTTTTTCATTTTTTTTCTTCATTTTTCGCTATTTTTATGGTTTTTTTTTCAGTGCAGGGGAAGGCACTTTCGCTGTGTCACGCGGACTCTTCGAAACTCTTGACCCAGTTTGTTTTTACGATCGTCATTTTTTCGCTTTGTCTTTCAGTAAATTTTTAGCGCACTTTTTCAGTTTTTCATCATTTCTCCGGAAAATAAAAACAGGACGGTACGAGCGTTCGATGTATTTTTCTCAGCAATTTGATATATTACTTAGTGAGTATCGACGGTGTCTGGAGTATGGAGCTTAGGAACGATCGAATAAAACTGAGTCTCGAGTGTCGGAGCCCAAAAAACAGCCACCCTCGCGTTGATGTTAAACTCTACTTTTTTTTTTCTTATCTCCATTCAATACGAATCTTTTTAAACTTTTTCTCAACATCTAAAAAAAGGAATTAAATTTAAGACCCTAATGTACCGGGTTCGCAAGTTAGGCAATTCGATTTTTCGACTTTTAAACATCTTACGAGAAATAAAAAAAAGAAACAACACAACAGAACGTAAAAATTTTGCGTCTCGTTGCGACGTGAGGAAAAATATAGAATTCAATAAATTAATAGATGAATATTCGTTAATTCAACGAGGAGGAAGCTTAATGACTTTTATTTCCTCATTATAAATTGGCCTATTTTTCTTCCTCACCAACAACTATTAATATAGGCTCTTTTTTTTATTTTGCACTTCGCGAGACTTTTGACTCGTCATTTTCTTTTCCTCTTGATCTCATCATGACTAAACTACGTATTTTTAAAAATATTATTCGTCGGTATATCTCGTTAGTTCGTTCTTTTTTTTGTTTTCTGCGTGTCCGTGTCCGTGTGCGTGTTTTCACGTCTGTGTCAATGTATGTGTGTTTTTACGCAATTGCGGGTAATTCACGTGTGCTTAGGGCACTATGGTTGTAGACACTATTTTCTAGTCACTATCACAATGGTCGGCCCTAAGCGCGCCTTTTTGCGCGGCGATCGAAAAAATGGATCCCAAAATTATTTCCTCTCCGAACTATATCAAAGAAAATTTACTCTGGAAAGTAAAAAGATATTTTTCGAAAATTATCTCGAGCTTTTTCCTCTTTCTTTTTTTTTTCAATTTGGAAGACATTGAAGCTATCCGCGTGCTCGAACTTTTCAATTTTTCATCCCGAATAAAACGATCGTACTTCGATTCGCGAAAAATTTTCATGTTGTTTTTTTTTTTTTAATCTCGAGTCTCTTTGTGCGTGCGAGTTCGTGCGCTTTTTCGCTCGAACCATTTTTTCAATCCTCGCGAAAAGTATCGAAGGGCTCGGAAGGAACACGGGCGCGAGTGACGGCGTTCTCACGAGTTTGTCTTTGGCTTTTTTTCTCTTTTTTTTACGTGCACAATTTTCGATCGATCATCAAGATATATCGATCATGGAGTTTTGCAGTTTTTTTAAAAATTATTCTCTCGAAACGTCATTCGCTAATTTCACTCGGCGAGATCCATTAACAGCTCAGACGATAATTAGCCCGTGACGCCGCACCCACGCCATTAGTCACTTCATTTTATATGTATATAAATATATGCATTTCACGACATAAATATATGCATAATAATAACACATATATTTTTATTTATATACATATAATATTTTTTTAGCTCGACCGTAGTACACCTAGTTAATATTTTAGCCTACCATCGTACAATGCTTTCTAAAAAAATGTGTGCTTAAAAATCTTCCATCCTCTTTCCTTTTTTTTTAAATTCTACGTAGAACCTACGCCGCAATCTCTATTCAACTTTTGGCGAAATTTTTATACTCTCCTCATCTCGTTTTCTAAATATTTCATCACTCTCGTAAATATAAATATTCCCGCATGTGCGTGCCGTGTCTGTGTCTCGTGAGTCATTCTCAAATCACCGGCAAGTGGATTTTTCTCTCAATTTACTCGTAACTAGAGCGCTCGTTTATTAATCTTCAGAGCACGCTCCTCGGTGCTTTTTTTCATTCTTCTTATTTTTTCCACAGGCGTTTTCTTTAGACTTCGTTCTCAATTCCTCTTGCGAAGTAAAAAAAAATCCCCATGCACACTTCTCATCGTTCGTGGCACCTCGCACTCACTTTCGCACTTCGAACCACCACGTCTTGTTCCTCAGAGTCTTTCTTTTTTTTCTTGTTTTCACGAACTTGCGGTGGAAGGATAATATAAACTCATAAAAATATATTTATATAATACATCGATTTTCCTTTCGGTGTCTCGTGTTTGTGTTTTTTAGTGAAAGTTCGCGTTTTTACTCTTTTTCGTATTTTTAAAATACTTTTTTTTTATTTCCTACTGATTCTTTTTTATATTTCCAATTTTTATTCTCCTTTTCTCCTCCCACGAAATCTCCGTCGTGCTTCCTAAAGCTCAACGATACAATTCGTGAGTTTCATAAGCCGATTTTGCAATTTCATGGTTTTTTTTATATTTTTATTTTTATTTACGGTTTCACGAGTCGGATATTTTCGTCACTTCTTTCGCTCTATTTTTTTACTTTTCTATATAATACAGAATGTCGATGAAAGCGTTTTTTTTTTCATCGTAGGTCGATCGAGAGCTCCATCGGAAAAATGATTCGTGAACTCGCGTTTTTTTCTTCCCCTTATCGCTCCCTCTCTCTTTCGTTTCAGTTTCGCTTTTTTTCATATAGATGCGCGCTTGCGAGATCTTTTTTTGCGTACTCGCGTGTGTTTTTTTGACGATGAATTCCGTCCTGGACGAAAGAGACATCGTCGGCAAAGAACTCTCCCGTGTTGAATCTCATAATCGAGTCGAAGGCCTTTTGCATTTTTTTTTCATCCTCGTTATTATTTTTTCCTCTAATTCGTCACTTGTAAAATCGTTATCATACATTTTAATTTACATTATACATACACATTTCTAACTCCACGTACGAGGATGCTATTTAATATTAAAAATAGAACGTTCAACGGATATAATTGTATCGTAGTAAAAATTGATGCACGGTATTAATAAAGTGCAACTTAACGAATAAAAAATAACGCTTAGCAAAAAAGCGCGATAATCTAGCAATAATGTTAATAATGTAATAATATTAATAATAATATATTTGTAATATTTGTTTATCGAGTCTCTTACGCTCGTAGGGCAAGTTGTGCCTTAGGAAACATTTTAATCGTCGACGGTGGTAGAAAATTCCACACTCGACTACGATCGTCTAAAATACAATGTCTACGCAACTAAAACGTACAAGAAAAAAAAACATCGATAAAACAAGTAACTAAGATGAAAAAAGAAAATCGTATAGAGTAAAAATTGAATTATTTAAAAAAAACCGTAATGGTTTGAAAAACTTTTTTTTACACTGGAAAACAACAAACTACGCTAATAAATAGAAAATAATTCGAATAATCAACTTGTTTTTTTTTTTCCTAAAAATTGCTCGAACACGTATTAAACGCAGTGAGGCCGGTCACCTTAGTCCACGAATTGTCGTCGATTAAACTACTAAGAATCGATACAATTAAAAATTCAATAGATATATAATTTCTTCTTTGAGTAAATCTCGATTTTCGAAAAATCTCCGAAAATTTACACGTAATGAATATTTAGGCATGCAATAAATATACATGAAAAAACACCGTTAGACGGAAAAAATAATGCTTGGAAAATCGAACTTGGCGGCTTAGCTTTATCCTCTTTTTTTTAAATCTTTTTTTCTCTCGTTCAATAGTCTCGAGGAGAAAACCGATTCAGTGGGATCGAGTCATTAAGGCACTGTTCACCGACAATGTCTGACTAGAAAATGAAACTATATATTCATGGAACTTTATTCTCATCCGTGTTTCTTATTTCTTCGAAACTGTCGCGTCTTTATATCGTTTTAGTACTTTTTTTTTATTCTATTACCGATAAGAGTTGATTTTTCAATGGCGATTGGTACTCGACGCCGAGACGATTCCGAACGACGGGGAACAGAAATGGAATCATCACCGATCGATTCCAGTAAGAGAAATTCGATTTTTTACCTACATTGAGATATAGGTACATACGAAGTGTAATTGGGTGCGCTTCAGTTTTTAACCGACGCAGAGGATCGGTAGATGCCGATTCGGAATAAGAATGAAATTTCTGCACAGAGCGACGTTTTCGTAAAATTACTCCGAGTAATCGAGAGCTCATCGTGAAAGTATAAATCGCCTCTCGGACAATGAAATTGCTTCTCCACGAAAGAAACGTAATTGAAATAATAAAGTAGCACGAAATTCGTACGAATCGATGAAATCCGTACGTAATATAAAGTTTTAAAGATCACAGCGCGGAATTTGGACAGCTCGCGATCGGAGCGTCGATCCGTATATATTCAAGCTCGAATACGTAATTTGCACGTGACACGTTTTATCGAGGATACGGGCAAAGTATTCCGAAAGGAAATCATCGATCAGAAAACGCGCTCTGGACAGGATTGAACGTCGGTGATGAGAGACTGAGTCGTTCGAAATGTCGTGAGCTATTCGGATTTAGGTTGTTTTCATTTTCTTGTAAGGCGGCATCATGACGCCGCTGCTTGGAGGCAAAGCGACCTGGGGTTGAGCGGCGATCGTGGCCGGACTCGCGGTCTGAAGCTGGGGCATGCCCGGGACGGCGCCGGGAACACCGTGAACGCCGTGAACACCGGGCATTCCGGCTATACCCGGGAGCATCGCGTATGGGTTTTGCATGTAGGGATTCGGCTGGTGAACTGCAGCGGCGGCGGCGGCGGCGGCAGCAGCGGTGGCGGGCATGCCGGGAAGCGTCGCGGTTTGCATGTAAGGCGACGACAGGAGAGTCGGATGTTGCCTTATCAAGGAGTAGGGATTGATAGGAGCGGCCGCCGGAGCTCGGGAATAATGCAGCAAGCCCGCGGGCAATTGAGAAGCGGCGAGAGCACCCGGGATGCCACTGAGATTCTGCATCATCTGATGTCTCTGGGCGGGATTAGCAGCGGCAAGACCCGCTTGTTGGTTCATCGCGAGAGCCTGCTTGTTAAGCGCAACACCGGTGTAATTCAACGCGCTCAACGGATTGACCGCGTACGTCGGTTGACCCGCTGCCTGACTGAGCTTCATCACCTTATTCGCGTAATTCTTCTGCGCTACCTCTTTCGCTAGAGCCGCAGAGTCCATCGAGAAACTCGATCCCATACCTAGTGTATTCAATACGTTAAGATTCGCCATGTTCGCCATCGTGTAATGATTCGCCATTGAGTTAACGTTAGCCATCGATGCCATCGATGACATATTCGCCATCGAGGTAAGACCCGATATCGATGTCATCGGGCTCATCGACGTTGGCACCTGCAACGCCTGCAATTGGCTGACCTGGGATGAACCCGTGTGATTCAAGTCGGGAGAGTTCTGTGCGTTTTCCGTATCGTGGTTAGCCGCAGCGGCGGCGGCGGCAGCGGCCGCGGCTACCGCTGCTGCCACCGCTTGCTTGCTACCGTCGCCGCCGGTGTTCGACGGCGGCGGAGGCGGATTGTTCGGATCGACGAGGATCCCGTGGCCATTGGCCTCACCGACCGTTGACGCAGATTGGGCCTGTATCGAGCTCTGCGAGCTTCCTACCGACTGGTTAGAGGTTTGGGGAAGGGGTGGTGTTCCAGCGTACTCACATGACACAGGCACGAAAGGCTGCTGATGTAGCTGCATTAACTGCTGATAGGTCGTTGCACCGGTCGGCTGGTAGACCGGCATTCCGGATTTGTCTCCAGCTGGACGCTTGTAAGGTACCATTCCGGGGAATGCCTGAAATCAATGTCAAAATCAATTATTATTCGGTACATCATGGTCTGCGATGATGATCGATCGTTTCGTCCGACTCTATAGATACTATTTATACCCTCCGTTCCGAATTTGCTTCTCTCTTTTTCCTCCTATGCTTCTTTTGGGTTTTTACTGTCTACCGATTTGGGTCTTAGGGACATTATTAACAAAATTGCGCTCACGGGATAATCATCGTTCACTCTCAAAAAATCTTTTTATTCTTTTTGCTTACGAATTTTACCGATTTCTTTTTTTTATGTGTATTGTTTGCTTATAGATGGCACTTACAAAGTTCTCGTAGTAGAACGACCCGAATGACTTCGTGTCCATCTGCAACAGAGACAGGATAGGTTTCAACTAGTTTCGAGGACGAGGCAATTTCTACGTTGTTTATTTTTTCGTCGTTTGCTTTTTTTTCTCGTTTTTTTTTTCTTTCTTTTTGATTCCTCTCGCTCGTCGAGAGCGCTCTCCTCTTTGGCTTTTCTCTTTCGTTACTCGTGTTTTTTTTTCGAATCTTTTTCTCTTTTGGGACAAGAAGACAAAAGCGTAGTGTGAGGACACGGGCGTTATTAGTGTGTACAAGTTGTGCCGATGACGCAGCTTGCAGCGACGTTCCCACACGACGATGAGGCGCAAACCCCACTGTTCAGGATCACTGTAAAACGTGACTCTCTAACACGTGAAAATCAATAACTATGAGCAAGAAACAAAAATACCACCAATTCGTTTCGTCACTGAGTGAGAAACGGACCGACGTCCCCTGTCCGACCTTGTGCAATTTTCTAGTCTTTCTTTCCATTTGCAAAAAGCTTCGCTAAAATTCGCTTCGAAAAGATAAAAACAAACAAAAAAGAGAAATGAGAGCGAAAGGAAACAAAAATGGAACCAAACGAGATTGAAATTCAGGCAAGTTTTTCTACGCGAGTTGCTCGGACCGAGAGAACGCTGAATCGGTATGTTGCTCCGAATAATCGGTGAATGTCTGAGAATCAATGAAAGATGAATGAACCAGATCGCGACGCGATATTGAAAAAAACCTTGAAAAATCGTTTCAAATCGAAGAGCGGATAGAGAGCGATAAATAAAAGAAGAAATTATTTGAAAATAATCTTCGAACGTCGACCGTTCGGCAAAATGAGATTGAAGAAAAAAAAATGGACAATGAGATGCAAAAAACAGAGAATATGCGAGTAAAATAGTGACAGATCGACAATGGGTGAAAAAAATGGCAAAACTTTCGGACGTTGCAAGTGGCAAACGAAAAAAAAAGAGAGAAACAGAAAGCAGAACAGGTAAACCCAACGTGTGTCTATAAATATGTAAATGCGTATGTATAATATAGAAAAATATGTATTTTCATACGCATTTACATCTGACGGTATAAGCAATGGCCAACGAACGTTTGCGAATTAATTTCTTGTTTTATTTTTGTTTTTCTAAAGACGTGACAAGCGAAACGAAACGTAAAACGTATCGAGAAAATTTTAGTCGCAAGCTTGCGAAACGTGATGCGAAAGCTCCAAAGCCAAACGTTGTATTGTTTTACGCGAGGACGATTGTTCATTCGATCATTGTCCCGACAGTGACGGAGAAATTGATTTTTTTTCTCGTTGCATTTTCGATGCCGCATCCCGCGATGAAATAGTTAAGGAAATTTCGCGTTATTCATTTCTGTTCTCTTGTCGTGAATATTTTCGAAAGGACGGATATATCGATGAGTCTCGACGAGCAAGCGATAGGGGAATAACAGAAACGATTCGCGGGAATCGCGAGACTTCGAATATGTAAAAAACGACGATCGGTGCACAATGTATAATTTTGTTTTGTTTTTTTTTCAACGAAACTAAAAATTTTTAACGATCCAAAGTGTGTTTGGCGAGCTCGACTCGAACGTGAGTTTGCGAAAAAAAAGAGATGGTGACAGAAACGAGAAATTTTGAAATTGAGAAGAAAAGACAAATTTCGAATGAGAATAAAAAATATGTGCAAGAGAATAAAAATCTAGAGAAACATTGATCGAGTTGCTCGAATTCCGATATTTTTTTCTTTTTTTTTATTGCATCGTTTTTTTTGCAAGATTTCTCTGTCTCGCGTGTTGATGACGTTTACAGGTGTCGCACCATCACCTCGGGGTCTCGAAAGCACAGCATGCATCATCGGCGCAAGCTTCGGAATTACACAGATCAAAGTTCCGACATAATCGACAAACATTCCTCTTGGATCGTTCCGAGCCGGAGATGAAGATCTCTGGCGCCAAGAGGAAAGTTTGCCTCGTAATTTCGTCGAAATTTGATTCGATCTGAACATTGGGGATTTTATCGTTGCATTTTCATCCGCAAATTTCAGACAGTTAACCCTTTTGTGTTCTTTTTTTTTATTTTTCTGCTTTTATCTCTCTTTTTTGACTTTATGGTTTTTGCAATCCTCAATTTCGTTTCTTCCACGGGAATAGAATTTCCGGGATTGGAATGAAATTGCATCTCTCGATCGATTTCACGATCGAATCTTCGGTTTTTCTTATCTCTCCCGATCGTGAAGCGATCGTCACGATTTTCCGTGACTGTTTACTCATTCGTTTGTTTATTCGTTTATTTAATTGTCGGGGATAACTGCAACAGGGTTCTACGGACGTCGAAGCGTGATTTCGCCTGCTCGATTCAGTCGTTAATTTTCTCTGAATATTTTCTTCATTCTTTTTCTTCTCTATGGAATTTTGACTGAATTCGATGCGAATCACGCGAGATTTCCGTTCTCAGGCGATCTATAAATACATTTACGAGGCGTGTGTAAGCTCCGGAAAGAACATTGCCAAGTACGACAGAGAGTAAGCGAAAATAAGGAAACTTGGAAAAGAACAGAGAAAATAAAAGACGAGACAAAAATTCTGAGCGGGAAGTAAATTTTGGCGCTTGTTCGCGGGATACATTTTGTAGAATAATATGTAAATGGATAATTTAAATATGTCGGAACGGAGTATATCGAATGGCGAACGGAAAAAGAAAGAAGAAAAATTTACAGGAGGAATGCAAAGCTGTAATACCGAAGCCAGGCTCGCGAATTTTTCACCGACATCAAATTTCTTTATCAAAATACGATTTACTCTTTATCAATTAAAACTTAATCTTGGAAAATTACTGATTTCTCGTACGACAAGAGACAGAAAGACGATTCTTTAACGCTACTTCAAAAATTTTCAAACGTATCGAGACTCAATCCAAAGAATTCCCGTTTTTATTTTTATGGAAACGAGGAGCTAGAATGTCTAAGCGCGCTCGGCAGTGTATTTACAATCGCAGATACTATAATATATTTTGTAACTTAAAGATACGACTACAATGTGCTCGTGACGATTGGTCTCTGTTTATCCAAAATTGACTAAATTTATATTTTGCTTTTGTATATATTTTTTTAAATTAAACAAAAGTAATAATAATCGATCATTTTGACTTCGACATAAATTGAAAATCGATTGACGCGTTACCGAAGACCAATCATCATTCTCGAGCACAGCTACGAAAAGGAAGGTGTACATCATGCATAAGCCGTGGTACCATTAGCAGATCATCATTGGTGTCGCGCATCCGCTTCTTTCCGAGCTCGATACTCGCCATACTCGCGTTCTGCAGTCCTCCGGGTACAGCAGTCGCCGGCACTCCTGACATTCCACCAGCCATAGCCCCGATTCCGGGCACGTTTGTTGGCAACGACGCCGTCTGCTTTTCCCATTTCGTTTTTATCAATTGTTTTTTGTTTTATTATTTTTTATTTTTCATTTTTCATTCCGTACGATTCCGTCCGTAAGCGAAGATCATTCGTGCAGCCGCCACGATGGTTTTTTAAAATCATTTTTCATATTCGTTTTTTTTTCATTTATTTCGCATAAACGTGTATGGCGGGCGGTGATTGGTCAGTCGTGCGTCCGGAGGCAGTTTCGTCGGCGATGTGAGTGTGCGTGTTTTTTTTTTTCGTTTCGTTGTTGTTGTTGTTGTTGTTGTTGATGATGTTTTTTTCGGCAGGCGTTAATTGGCGAATAGCGAAGCGGCAACGGAGATTGTTTTTGGTATCAGCAAGCATGAAGCATCGTCAGCAAGAGGGCAAGATAAAAATCAAAAAAAGAAAATAAGACAAAGTTGAGGCTAGGCAGACAGTTGGCGAGTGTATAGTCGATATTATGTAATAACAAAAATAATGATAATAAATAATTACGACAATAATAATGGCGATAATATCAGTAACAATGGAATAATAATAATAATACAATAATAATAATAATAATGATGATGATAACAATAACGATATCTCGTACGGCAGACACATTACAACTGAAATAATTTATGTACACAAATATAAATGTTAATATTTCGAAGACATGAAAGTTCTATTGAAAAATCATATAAATGTGAGTTAGATTCGAAATTTCTTTGTTCCGCAGCTCGAGCCTGTCATGAAAAAATGAAAGATTATTTTGATGAACGATAGGTCCGGATGAATGATGTGATTGAGTGAAAATGAAGAAAAAGAATAGAATTTGAGAGCAGACATCAGTGCTGATAGAGATTAGATTATCGGTGTATGATGAAAAATATCGATAATACATTTAAAGTTGTTATAAATTATGACTAATAGAGATGGAATTTGCAATCAGGTGCGCAGTTCGTTCACCTTCCGCTATTCAATCGACGAAGAAATTTCGTTCGGTTTTGCTGAATTTTTAAAGATTTTTCATTAATGGGGCTCGGTGTATCTGAAATGTCTGAATTACGAGTAAATCGTGCTTCTGAAAATTTTAATATGAAGCTTTATCGTGAATGCGAATTTTCCGATTTAATCGTATTCCTCGATGTGTCCTGGATCGACTTTTGCTATTTCGTGATAATAATAAAATATCATTAAAATGCGGATGAGTAGAGAAGAATGAAAGTATAGATAAATTGTTTCATATTTTAGAGTATTTAGGAGAAAACTGCTCATCTGGATCGCCAACAAAACTCGATCTGAAAACGTGTCGAGAAGAATAGAAAAAAAGAGAAATAAATTAAAGATAAAAGGCACAAATGACACCCCATTTTTTTCTCTTACGAATATCCGGATTCTTTCGAATCGCATTTGAAAGTTCAATCGACAAAAATATGCTCACGATATGCAGATACAATTGTTTCCTTTATTCCCTCGCTTCGCTGTCGCCCATTTACGGTATTATTCGATTTTATTTCTTCTCTTTTTCAGCTTATCTCTTATCTTAATCCCATGTCGTGTCGATCGTACGATTTTTTTTTTCGTGAGCGTAATTTCTCTCCCGATCGTATGAAAAGTTGAAAAGTAACGCGTCAAAAAAGTATCAAGAGAATTTACATTTTTCTTTTTTTTATTCGGGCAAAAATTGTGTACGTGATATATAAAATTTTTTTCTTCTTTTCGTAACAATGTGCTGTCATGTGAGAAATCAAGTATTTTGCGTGTGTTTGTGCGCGCGCGAGCGTGTTTTATATTTCTTTCCCAAAAGTTTTTCTCGTCGAGGGTTTCTTTCGCGCTTTTTTACACTTGACAAACATTCATTAATGGTGTTGCAATACCCAAGAGTGCATTTTCAGCCTTTTTATCATCTTTTCGATATTTTCGCGTCGAAAAAATGCTGCCGATATTTCATCAGAGGTACGAAAAGATGGCTAAACTTTTCGAGCTTTCTTTTTTTATTTGTTCCTCGAGAAACCCGTCCTTTTTGAAAAATTGAAAATCGATGCACCCTTCGGTCGTTGTAAACCATTTTGAAGAGAATGAAACTTCCCTGCCAACAAGCTGGTCTGCCGGAATCCGTGCGTGATTTCTTCTAACGGGTCTGTCCGGGTGTTGCGTAGTCATCCGTGCCGACGTTCGCTGAAAATTTCTCCTTCTTTTTTTCCCCCTCTCGTTATGTTCCCTTCTCCCTCTCTCATTTGCATTCGTTTTTTTCTTCGCGTTGGCCCTGCCCTTTTGTTCCTTTATCTCCTGTTGTTATCTTATATCGCCGTTGGATCGATGCGATCGAGTAAAGAGGAACGAAGAGATTGACGGAGACAGAGAGAGAGAGAGGGAGAGCAAGAGAGAGTGGAAGACAGAGAACGAGAGAGATATACACACCAGAAGACTTGGAACGAAACAAATTCGAGAGAGAGAGAGAGAGCAATTTCTGCTTCTCTTTTTTTCTTTCCTCTTCAAGTCGGAGACAATTGTATCGAGAGGAAGAATTCGCGAGAGACATTTCATTTTCTCATTTCGATCGTCAAAGATCTCCTCGAGAAACTTGAATAAGGGTGAAATCCACGAAAAACCGATTTCTCGAAATAAAAAAGAAAAATAGAAAACGGAAAAAAGATCGACAAACATGACTGATTCCTCGTGGGACAACCAGAATGAAAGCTCGCAAGAAAACCCGAAAGTAATGTGATTCGTACGATACGAAAATCGAACGCAAAAATGGCGAACACAATGGAACGAACCGAAAGCAAAAAATAACAAAAAAAAAAATCAACAAAAAATGATGTAGAAGGGAAAAGAATAATCGTCGTTTTCCCGATTTTTTCCAACGTTGCCCTGCGCGGCCTGGATGCGATGCAAGAGCAAAAAACGCGAAAAACGATCCACGATGCTCACACGGTATTCTTTCTTTTTTTTTATCTCGTTTTCGCTCGTGTCTGCCGGCTCGATCCAACGATTTTTCGAAATTCCTCGTTTCTGCGTTTTTTTTTTCGTCTCTTCCTTTTAGTTTGGCTAATCTTCGGGGTCGCGACTGGAGTGTAGGTTTTGATTTTTTATATATATATTACATATATATAAATATATATATGTGTGTAGTAGGGCAGCAAACAGCAGCGGGGGTTGATAGCCGGGGTTCGTGCAGCACAGCTTGTCAGCAGGGTTGTGTTCGTTGTGTCATTCATGAAAGGTATAAATTTTACTACGTTTTTATGTACAACTCTTTTTTTCTCGATCTTTTTATTCTTTTTTTTTGTTCATCGATCCTCGGCTTTGCGAGGCTCGAGAGTGCGCGATAGGTTTGCTACAGCATTTTCTATGGGGACTCAAAACTATATCTTTTGCTCTAAACTAAAATTAGGCAAGTGTATTCTCTTTTTGTGACTCTTTTTTTGTTTGTTCAAGAGGCTCCCTCGACACTGCTCGAGACACGAAAGCTTTCGGATTCGGTCACTGGTTAAAAAAAAAGAAATGATAATATATATTACGATCTAAGTAAATTCGATCAGGTTATTGGTGTATTTTTGGCAACTAAGTTTACACGAATGTCCACGAGTTGGAAGATCGGACGAACTGGATCGACGCTTTTCTCCCTCATCTCGTGTACATTCGTATGTTATATTTATATTTTATATATAAATTTGCACCTGGATAGCTGCGATAGGCTGCTAGAAAAGAGAGAAATAGAACAGTGGTGTCGGTGAATGATAAAAAACGAGATCTCTGACGGGTACAAAGAATTTCTGCTACTTTTCAGCTACGAACTACCGTCATTTGCTATTAACGTCAAACAAGGGATAAATAGATGGACGAACACAAAAGCGACAAACTGGGAGGTCGAGAGGTGAGAATCTCATTTTGGAATAACGAAAAAAAATATTTGTTAGGAATGAAAAAAAAGAAAATCACAGGAAGTTGGAAAACGAAATTTTCATCGAGTTTGTAAATGTTTTTTTTTTCATTTCGTAAAATTGTAAAAATGATGATCTAACTTTTTTGAAATTCTCCTGAAACGATTTTCCGGAATGTCGATTCTCACGTCTCGACGGCTTTTGCACCACGAGCATGACCACTGCGCGACGTTTGGCCAATTTCAACAGCGTACAGTAAAAACGGACGGGATGATAGATAAAAAAAATGTAAAAAAAGAAGGTAATTTGATTTTTCACCCAAGCAAAGTGTCCGAAACACGCGTGTGCCTCGTTAGTAATTTTTGAATATCTCTTTTCTTTCTTTATTTCTTGTTGTGTGTGGAGGCCGGATAAGAGGCTGATCGTGCGGTATAGATAATAGCAATAGACAAATGCGTGTGGTTTATACGGATTGGCGAAAGGCGACGCAGCGGCCGAAGCTTCTTCGACGCGAATACCCAGCAAACTATAGGAAAAATTTATATAGACATCAGAGGGAGAGAGAGAGAGAGAGAGAAAGAGGGAAAGAGAGAGACAGAGTAGAGAGATTTGTGGTAGGAAAAGTTGGTCACTCGAAATCTCGATTATTAAGATAAAATAAAAAAATTACTCGTGGATTGACTATATATTTGTAGGAACGAATAAATAAGAGAATCGAAACGGATCCAGATATCGAAAAATTTCACGAAGAAAAAGAGAGTTTACGATGTTGACAAATCGATGGAACAGAATCAGATAAATTGCAATTGAATGTGGCTTTATTTATTCCCCTCTCGAATTTGAAATAATAATCCAATGAGTCTGACGTTAGTACGGTGGATTTGGGAAATGGAAATGACGAATCAATGCGATTAATCAAAGTCACCGATAAGATAGGAGACATAGAGAGAGCGAGAGAGAGAGAGAGAGAAAGCGATGAGGGGATTCTTCCTCGAGTTTCGTGACCAAAAGCGAGACGAATGGAGAGGAGAGAAAAAGTGGCGAGGATCAATTGAAAATAGAAATTGATGGAGAAGAACGAAAGATAAGGATACGTTAGAAAGAGAAGGAAAAAAAGAAAGAAAAAAGAGAAAGAGAGAGAGAGAGAGAGACAGACAGATAGAGAATGCATTACCGCAATGCTAGCCCGAGATTGTGCGGCCTTAATGTGGGCTTGAAGGTGCAGAGGGGGGTGGAAATAGCGGCAGGGGTCCCGATTGCATCGGCCCTTGACAGCGTCCATGCAGACCGTCACAGAACCGTCCTCGTTCGCCTGCACCGTCTCGAGGGGGTGCGCAAACCGGCACTCCGTCTCGCCGCGTTTGCACGCCCCGCGTTGAAACTCGCGACATACCTACAGCAAGAGCGAACACGCATGGCATAGCACTCTATCTATGGACGGGGCTTCAGGGTTGATACATGAGAGGATATTCTTTTTTTTTCTCTATTTTCTTTTTTTTTACTTTTCTTCTTTAATTATTCTTATCGGTGTGATAAACGACAGGATTCTGTTCAGGCTCGGGTTATTGCGTTCGGGGACTCTGGAAAAATACGCTAATTATGGACAGAAAGACAGACAGAGAGAAAGAGAGAAAGAGAGGGAGAAAGTATCTAATAGAATATGTAACGACTAATAACACTTGATCTCATCTTAATCAGGGATAATCGTGATTAATTGCTAGTTCTTTTTAAATACTGGTTCTATTTACTGTAGGAAGAATAATAAAGTTACTTTTACTGGCGACTAGATGTACGGTGATAAAGTGTCTTTTTTTTCTTCTCTCGGTTTAATGTTTGCTCTTTTTTTATCGGGATCAAATTTTATCTCGTACTCGCTGACATTCTCGTGATCCACTTTGTATCTTTATTTTCTATTCGAGATTCTATGGTACTCGAGTACTCGCTTTTTTCTAACCACTCGGTCGATTGTATTGTGCGGTTGTGTCAAGAGTTTCTCGCAAAGATCGTTGAGTTACTAATTAAACGAAACGATCGACTATTTCGTCGTGGATCGTGGATATCATTCGATTTTTTTTTTTTGAACCGCTGAAGATTTTCTCGTTTCATACTGCATATATTTTCATATTTTCTCGAGTCTCTAAAATTTTCGGACATCATTTAATAAATCAGAAATTTATCAACGCGACCGTCGGGAATGTTGGTCGCAAAAGTGCGAATCGACCAAACGTTGATCGTTCGGAATTTTTTTTCATGCTCACGTATGAATAAATATCGGTCATCGGAGCGTAGAATTTTTACAGTAACTAACCAGAAACAGCAACGAAACGCTCGACAGATTTCACACCGAATCGATCTTCTTCCCTTTATTTTTTCATTTTTTTTTACAGAGTCCGCATGTCGACCTGTCAGAAAGACTTTTTTTCGCTGTCGGTCAATTGTCGAAATTTGATAAAAATTTACCGGAAGTCGAACGATATCCACGATGCGACGAATTGAGAGTACAGTAGCTGATAGAACGCAGTTACGCTAAAAGAAAAAGGCAAGTGTGTATTAGCGGGCACATATATGTATATCGACAGCTTTTACCGATTATATATACATTAAAAATAAAATATATATTTTACGCGCACATATATTTATCGATGCATGTATATATAACAGGCTTTTGGATCGGAGTTTCGTGTATCTTGTTTCTTTTCTTGTACAAAAGTGGCGAGGGATGGAGAAAAATAATAGAGGCGACAGATATCACAGATCGGGGAAAAGAGAGAGAGAGAGCTTGGATAAAAAAAAATGATAAGAACGATAGTGCGAGTCAGTGACAGAGACAGTGATTTCGATAAGGAAAATTGATTGGATCGAGAGTAGTTGCGGAGCAACGGGAGACAAGAAAGAATATAGCTCTTTTGTCGATTTTTCTTCCTCGTGTTTTTGTATATAGTGGTGCCTTTTGTTTTATTTTTTATTTATTAATTTTTTTACTCGCGCAGGAATCTCGATGTGTTCGGGTACAAAAATCGAAGCTGTAAATTGGCCCTTTGTTTTCTCCATCTGCTTTGTCTCGTTTTCTTTTGCCTTATCATGGGACAAGAGAGCGTCCGTAATGGTTTTTTTTCTACGATCTCTCAGGATTGGACGCTACCTCGAAGGATCGACTTTTTCTTTGCGTCTCCAGCGCTTCATTTTCTGTTATATTTACGAGCAATAAATCTGCGATCTTCGATCAGCGCTGTTATCTTGGATTTTATACAGTCTATTGAAAAAAAATTATCAGCTAGGAAATTTCATCTATTCTCATTCATCTGCGAATATGTTCGATCCATTTTAACGCATATTCTCTCGATAAAAATTTATTACGGGATTAGCAGTTGTAAGAAACACAGTAAAGCGTTTTTTAATTACTTTTTTTAATCCTGAATTTTTGTTAAATATTAATTTCGGTATATTTCGTTTTTCAGGACACACCCATACCCGATTGTCCACGTTAAATTCACCAGAACACGAAAATTGTTTGACGGCAAATTATGCGTGAACGCGTCCGAAAAATTTTTCAACCTCAAAGCATTTTGTTATTACATAAAAATAAATGCGAAAGCACGTAAACCCGCAATCACATTCACAACGACACACGATTTGAGGATAAGCGACATATTTATCTTTTATCCAGGATTACAAATTTACGCGTATATACATAATCCAAGAAGAAAATTAATTATTAACATTTTGCATTGTATTTTCTGTAATCATTTTTCGTTTTTTTTATATAAATTTATTGATTTATTTTCGAAATTTTTCTGAATCGACGAAGTTGATTTTTCACTGAATATTATTTTTGAAATTTTTCTTTTTATTTTCAGGTTAATGTTATTACAGGATATTACACCAATACTCCCTTATTGATAATGGAATCTAGAGTTCGGAGACAGGATGCAGAATGGGAATATCCCTTGAGAATATTGATTCATTTGAGGAAGAGTGTGTCAGAGACGGACAAGATCTGAGGAAAAAAATCAATTTTCGTTTCTCACGAAAATCGAAGAATATGCATCGGCGTTGTACCTTTTTTTTAAATCAAATTTTGCCATCTCGGGGATCTTGTTAGCGTCTCATTGTGAGTTGTGTAGCATAAAGAGAGACTGAGGAAGAGCCAGAAAGAGAGTGATAGAGACAGAGAGAGAAAAATAGGAAGAGAAACAGAGATGGCGTATAACATTTATTATGCGTCATGCGAGGTTCATTTTTGTTTTTGTTCTTTAGCACGCGTGTACTTGTGAATTTTATTTCGTGTCGCTGTTATTGTTCGTGTTTCTCGACTCGATCGATCGATCGCTTTTCATTTAATCAGTTCGATATCATTTTTTTTCTTCTAGTGTCTAATATACGTGTTTGGAAAAATTGCGTGAATCTTCGAAAGTGTTGATCAGTGATGTTTATTTCGCTACGAGTGTTCGTTATCCTGTGCTTGTGTACTCATCGATATACCGTGCAATTTTTGCTCACTTTTCTCGTGTCTCATGCGTAGAAAATTTTCCTACTCATTTTTTCGTCACCAGTGTTTTTTTTCGTTTCTTTATCTACTAAATTTCGTGTGTTATCTCTGTTATATTCTTATTTTCGTTTTTTTTAAATAAACTAAATTGAAAAAATTAAAAATTCGAGGAAATTGTTTTCTGTTTTCTTCTTCGATCTAAATACGGTGTGCATACTTTTTGGGTTCTAATTTTTTCGAGTATTTTCATCGCTCGGAACGACCACGCTGAAAAATCGACGATCGAAAAGATAGATATAAAAGAAACGAGAAAACTTCAAAACAATTCAATGATAATCGAAGGGTCGTAACGTTAAAAAGAATTAATGAGCAACGTGATTAAATTTTTCAGGATCGATGCGCATCGGTAGTAATTTAGAAATTGCACCTCGGTTATGAAATTTGTCGAAGTGTCATTATTTAAAACTTTTCTCTTGTCACGCTTTCGTATTTCATGTACATATGCGTTTTTCTCTACGATTGTGTATCGTGATCGAAAGGAACGAAAATAAAATCAATATCGAAGATGCGTCAAAAAATAATTCATTTAGATAGAAAAATATTAATATATAATACGAATGCATTCGTAAACAATTAAAGATACATATGTAAATGCTGTTCTGTTGTTTACATGTTTTTTTTACCTATTGGTATATATATATTCAAATTTAAAAAAAAAATTCACATGCGTTTTGCGCATACAAGCCCCCTTTCCTAGCTGTAAAGAAAAACAAATTGCAGTAATACCGTTTCACGATCATCGCATCGGTCGTATCGACCAAATTGACAGCGAAACGAGAGCAAAAAGAAGAGAATCAAATGAAGTTGCGAAAATGGAAGAGAATGAATGAAAAAAAATTTACTAATTGTTCTCTTTCCGTCGCGAATTTTTGCGAGAGAGCGAAAGATATGAGGACGGAGAGAAGAGACGAGATAGAAAGAGAGAGAGAGAGAGAGATGGAAAGTAAGAAAATGATAGAATGAGAATGAAATTAATGCGCCAGCGGTTTTCTCGATGATTCGTCCATAATATGCTTGTAAAAATCATACAGAAACAACATTTAAAGAGCGTTAGTTCAGGTTCGAAATGAATATCAGTACGTTTCTGCGAATGAAGTTGCAATGATCGAAAAATGATCGAGTTTGAAAACATCTGAACGGTGGAACAAATTTTTTTTTACACTGATCCGAAGATCTCTTTAGCATGAACGTCGTTCGCAAAAACGTGCTGTCAACTAGCTAATTAATTCAACAATAATAAAATAATCGGCGCTACGTGCGTTATAAATATTCAAGTGAAATTAATGTATAAACGAGAACAAATTCCTTTTTTGGTAAATACGACGGTAAAGTTTCGCAATACTGATCGCGGACGTATTTTTTGGATCATCATCAAATTCGACGATTCAATATCTTGTTCAAGAGAAGATTTTTTTAAAATGAAAAACAAATTATTATTCGATTACGTTTCACATCAGGATTGCGATACTCTCCCTGCGTTATTATTTCAATTTTTCCTTCACCGCATTCCAATTAACGAAACATTTTATTTTTATCGAACTGACGAAATTAATTTCTCAAAATTTATCAGTACAATCTAGATCGTAACAAAATTGCCCAATATTAAAAAAATTGTTCTTTTCAAATCAGAAAACTCATCAATCGCAATGAAAAAAAAGAAATATTTCGTTGATCAGAATTCAGACGTTTCATCAGTGGTCCGAATAATTAAAGTAAAAATAAAATATTACTAATCAACGCTGTTCGTTTTTTTTTCGTTTATCACAGGCAGCAAGCATGTAAATATATATTCAATAAAAACACAGATCTATGGAAAATCGTTCGAGCGAGTGTAGCTTCGTCACTATTATTGTTACGAGGCAGAATGATAGGATTTGGGTGAGAGAGTAGTTTTTTTTCAGGGCTGGTAGGGGGATCGGAAGTTCGGTGTGTGACATGGCAGGAAAGCGTTTGCGTTTCGACATCTAAAACTTAATATGGAATTGAAACCCATATATACATGTCCACACACATTTATACTTTCGCCACAGGCAAAATGTTCGAGCCTCGCGCGCATTCTCGCAAAAATGTACATATGGGTTACAAAAGTGACCAATGACTCTGTTTTTTCCATTATCTCCAATACTACAAACGGTCAATTTGCAACTTTTCGATCGCGTGATTGTTGGCGTATCTCCAAAAGAAACAGAGAACAAAAAAAAAAATAAAAAATTAACAAAAATGTGCAAATTTTTCCGCAACATTCGGGCAACAAGCGAGGCCAGAGTCCGACAAATTGACCTTTTTTTCCTTTTTTCGTTCGTCTTTTTTTTCCGATCGGTAACAGAGTGAAAAAGAGTGACGTTTCGACAGTACGCAAACATTGAACTGGTCACCTATTCGTGACAAATCTAACGTGTATACACGAGTTACGTATTCTGCGCATCGTACCAAATTGCAAAGAATATTATATGTAACGAATACGAAAGTTCGATTTATCGCAAAAACAGATGCTCGAAGGTCTGTTAAAAACGGGGGAAAAAATAGCGAGTGATAAAAATTGACGAAAATAATATTTTTCAAGCGAAATAAAAAAAGGTTCGTTCGAAAAAAAGCGACTCCGAAACTATTGGTTAGTAAATTTCCTACAAAGATTCCTCGTGGCTCTTTTTTTAATCGAACACAAAAGGACCGTAAAGAAAACGAAATTGAAATGAAATTAATAGTTTTTCTCGTTTCGCATTATCGAAAAAATGTGTACGCAAGACGTAGATCGCGGTTGAGACCTTTCAAACGGAAAACTGAGAGTTCCGAGAGACTGGACGTAGGAAACTAAAAACAGTCGAACGTGCGAAATCAATAATGGAAAATAGAAGAAAAAATATAATAACGGTAAATAATAATATCGACGATCGACGTATATATAGCAATAAACACAGTCTATGCAGGTTTGGTTTTTTTAGTTTGAATTATATTTGTTTTATTTGAATTCCATCATCAAAAGTTTTTTTTTTTCGCGTGACCCGGACTTAACGCAAGTCATCGCAGTACATCATCACAAGTAGTTATTATTACGATTATTCGTTATTAATTCATCGTTATTGTTATTAATGTACTCAATATTATAATTATTAATTATCATAAAACCAATCGTGATTAGTCAAACAATCGATCGATCAAATATCTCAGATTCCTTCATTATACATCTGCAATACGTGGGTATTTTAATTAATACGTAAGTAATATCCAATTAACAATATCACATTGTGTATACTTTTTTCCTTTTTTTTCCTTTTCTTTTCTTTCCTCCTCATCGTTCGTTCATTCTTTCATTTTGTCTTTTTTTTTGTAATTTCTTTCTTCCTTTTTATATTTTTTTCTTTCTTTTGCTTCGTATTGTTATTTTTGGTTTACGGATACCATTATCGTTTGCTTTCTCATTTCCTATTTTCCTTATTCTTTATATTCTCATACTTTTCTTTTTCTTGTCGTCACTGCTCGCACGATTCTCTCTATCGGATATAACCAATCGCTCGTTTACCGTATTCTTTACCGGCTGCGCATTACAGAGAGATAGAGATGGAGTGTGTGTTTTACTATTCTGAATAACCAAAAAGTAACGTTTTTTTTTTATTATTTCTTTTTTCTTAGATTTTTCATCCCATACTTATACTTTGTATTTCGTCTTTCTTTTTGTTTTCGCATTTACGAACGGGCGGAATCCGAGAAAAGAAAAAGCTTCGGACAAAAGAAAAAGAACAAATCACTCGCGAACGAAGCTGTCAAAATGTATAAAAAACGGACCGAGGCCCTCCTTATTGTAAATATCGTTTAAAAAAAATAGTATCTTTAAGAATCACAGAACGATAGTGAACAGATTATCGAAGTTTCGCGTTTAAATTTTTCGTTATTTTCGTAAAATTCATATCGTGACGATTCTCGTCGTTGTAGAAAAAATTATAGAGCGAAAGATAAAGAGAGAAATGTCGAAAAAGGAACGAGGACAAAACTCCGCCCGCGAAAATGAAGGAAAAAAATTTTTTTTCTCGCAAACTCTTCGTACTCGAAAAAATGTAACGAATTCACATGTAAATACAACAAGAAGTCGATCGAGTACCTTTTATAAACGAATTTCGACGTAATAACAAAAAAAAAACGAAATAAATAATGAAAAAAATAAAATAAAGATTGGACAAACAACCAAACATCCCCTTATCATTTGAACTCTTTCGTTCGATCTTTTTTTTTCTTCGTCTTACTTCTTTCATCTTCGTCTCCACTGTTTTTTTCTGTTTTCTCTTTTCTACCGGTCTTGTAGTGATACAAAATACAATCAATCAATTTGTTACCTACCTACTATATACATATGACATATGTCCTCATGTGCGTATGCATGTAATACCCGGAATCGCGAAAAATTCAAATCACATTTACGTAATTAATATATACTATATGCACCTGCATACGTACATATTTGTACACATATATTATGCATATCTCTATAGACGTTATCATTTCCGTATTATAATCAAACGTGCAATTCTCGTGTAATTAAAAAATTTGTTGGTTATAATTTGATAATAATAATAAATCGTCAATAATAGTAATAATAATAATAATAATCATAGTAATAATAATAATAAATAACGAAAGCAAGAAAGGTGAAGATGAATTTTGATATGGCGTTTACTAAAGTAAACTCGTAATATATATGGTCGAAAAGGTTTGAGAGATAGAGCGAGAGGCTTCGAGTGACAATTTAAATTATAAGAATGAGTTTTTGTTGTTTTTCGTGAAAAATGTGCTCCCGATGAATGATTTTTTCTTTTTTTATTCGTTTCATCGGTCCTGCAGATTTCGATGAGCTCGTTTCGGATTTTTAGAGAAATTCTCTAATTTTTCGTACGCAACGCTATCCGGGAATTTTTTCGTTCGAAGGAAAAATTATCACGCGAAGGGTTTTCTTTTCTCTTTTTCGATTTCTATACCTCAACGTGGTAAATTTTGTTACCCAAAACGAATCACGGGTGTGTCGAGGTTAAATGAAAAGTACAAATTTCGAAGACCGTTGAAGAAACAAATGAGAATTAATGAAATCATACGAAAACTCGTTTTGTTTTTGTATTTTAATTGAAAAATTTCATCACACGCGTCACTGTACAGAAATTTTCGTATCGAAATTATAAAGTATCTGCGGCTCGTTTGAAAATATCTCTTTTTCTTTCTTTTTCATTACGTTTAAAGTTCGTTGATGCACGTGGAGACAAGAAATCAACGTTTTACTCTTTTGTATTTCTCTTTTTTTTTTATTCTCCTTTTCTCACTTCGTCCATCCGCGTGTCACACACTTGTACGTTTCCACTCGCGAGTTATAAAATAATTATATTTTACGTCGAATCGACCACTTTTTCTCACTTTTACCCTCTTCGCTTCGGCTCCCCCGGTCATTCTGGTTCATTTTTAGATTTCTCCGTGATCGTGAAGACGACTCGTCGAATCGGCAGAGACAATCCGGACGTTCAACATTTTTTAAATTAAATTGTTAATCAGTGGAGAGGCGAAAAAACGAAACATTAAATTTTATAAAATTTCCCTCAATCGAATTATTCATCTTTAAAAAAAGCGAGAGCGAGAGAAGATGAGGAAAAAAAACCACGAAGATGGAAAAAAGCGTCTCAGGCGAGAAAAAAAGGAATTTTGCTTTTTCAGTACGTTTCAATAATGACGAAGTACAATGCATTCCGCGGAGAGCCTTAGTTCCGGAAGGTTTAAAAGTCTCCCGCGATTCCCATCTTTTTCCCGTACCTTTTTAATTAGCGGTCCGCGTAAAATTGGAGCGTTCGTGAACCAGCTTCGTGTTTTTCTCTCCTCCTCCCCTACTTTTTTTCCGTTTCCCACAGCTTTTATCCTTCCCTTTTTTTCCCTCCTCGCAAACATATCTGCCTCTCGAGTCCTGGAATTCCGTTCGTTTATCCTTCCGGTTCATTCATCGTCCCCGTCTTTTTCTCTGTTTTTTTTTATCTCATCCCCTCTCTCGCTCGCGCTACCGAAATATTCTCGTCTCTGTAAAAATTCACACGAATCGCTTCACGTCGCGAATCGCCGTATCGTTCCCTCGGCGAGAGTCGAAAAAACAAATTCATTTACCGCGAAAGACGCACCAGAGCGATCACATTTTCATCCCTTTTTTCTTACCCTCACGATTCACTCTTCTTCCTTCCCGCACTTTTTTTTTCTTTCATTTCCTCTTTTTCACGTGTTCATATACACGCACCTAAATTCGTAGTAAAAATTAAACTGGCCTTTCTTCATTCCTTTTCCTCATCCTCGTCACTTTTTATCATTAGAATACTACATAGGAAAATTGAATACCACACTGTATCGTCGTCATATCGTCATCACCTTTATCATCGGTAGAGTTATTATAATATTATCATTATTTATTATTATTATTATTTATTTATTCATTATTATTATTATTATTTCATTATTTTATTATTATTATTATTACTCTCCGTTACGTTAATATTACTATTAATATGAAATACCTACGAATTTTATCGACGCGCGGGAAACAAGTCTCGGATGCGTTCGCTCGAGCTAAAAAATATCTGCGTACTAATCCTTGCACCTTGTTTCGGTCCGCGACGCGCGCATTTCTCTTCTCTTATTTCATGTTTTTCCCTCGAGTTTTTTTTTCGTCTTTTTTTTTCGTTACCAATTTATTTTTATCTTTTTTTTCGACTTTTGTTAATTTCTTTATTTTATTTCCAGAGGGATTTTAGTTTTTTTTTAATCACTTGTACTTCGTTTATATGATCGATATACACGCACCCTTTCACTTCGCTTTTTTCTCCCGTCCTAACGAGGATTCCCCTCCGACGCTTTCTAATTTTATTGTTTTACTTAAAAATCTACGGTTCCCTTATTATCGTACGATGAAAAGTGAACGAAAGAAGTGAAATGAATTCGAGAATAACGCAGCGCGAGTATAATGGAAAGGAAATTCGTTGAAAAAAATAAAAAATGATACAATGACCCGAGTAGAAATTTTTTCGCGTTACACCCGGCGCTGATCCGGCCCTCGCCAGTCCTGATTCGGCGCTGATCAGGCCTGGCGAGCGCCGGATCAGAAAATTTCTACTCGGGGAGGAGCAAATTGCGCTCATCTTCGTTCAGAATGATTGTAGAACCGACTTGGGAGCAATGCGTCGTAAGATCGAGATAAAAAGGGATAAATGAACAAATACGCTCGACGGTATGTATGATTCTCATTAAAAAAAAATGAAAGAAAAATACGAAACGGGAAACTTTTGTAAAATTTGAAAAAAATTCGTTCTTGCATTTATTTTCATTATTTCGTCGCTTCTCAATCAGTTCAAAACAGTTCTTCTTTCGTAATAAATATTTTTATACTCTTATCAACGCAATAATGGATAATTTATTTGTTTTATTTTCTTCTTTGTTAAACTTTTTTCTCTGTGCTCTCGGAAAAGGAAAACTATTCGGAATAATTTCGTTCTGTATCTTTTTTATTCCCCTCAATTCTCATCCTTGACTCTTTTATTTGTGCGATCCGTGCACACCACTGATACATTTGATGATATAACTAGTATAAATTTCGTTTCATCCGAGCAGATTTTTCTTAGTTTATAAATTACATACATATATACACATGTATGTCAAATAATGTGTATACATGTATGAATATAGAATTTCACTTCAATGGTCGTACCCACTAAATTCTCCGGGATGGCCGACGTCATCGAGAGCAAAGATGGACACGATTCGAATTCCGAAAAATATCAAATACAAAAAAATCGTTTTCCTCTTTTGCGACAAAATAATTACTGATCTTCTATACTAACTATCTCGTTGGAAACATTTTTTTTTAGTTTTCGTCTTTTTTTTCACGCGCACGTTCGATTATAATTTTTGTTTCGCGAA
This sequence comes from Cremastinae sp. B BG-2022a, assembly GCA_030522605.1. Taxonomy (NCBI): domain Eukaryota; kingdom Metazoa; phylum Arthropoda; class Insecta; order Hymenoptera; family Ichneumonidae; species Cremastinae sp. B BG-2022a. The sequence continues at coordinate 99,341 of JAPYYX010000170.1, forward strand.
CACGTGACGATTCACTAATAACGCGACTGATGCACGTTTTTAATTACTTTTTTTAGATTCCAATTGTTATTTTCAATTCACCGGATTAACTTTTCAATCGTTTTTTTTATTCTTTATACTTCAGACACGTTACGGAACTAATTGCTCCATTATGCGCACGAATATTTCACAAGTGCACATTCATATATGGATTCATCCACGGGATAATACGCGGCGTTTACGAATCTATGACTCTAACGCGTATCAATAATCCGTCTACGAAAAAAATCGCGTTTGCCCGTTGGCTGACACGGGCTCGCGCCCGTTTTTTAACTCCTTCGCCCCTCTATTTATTTTTATTCTCATATATATAATTCTACGCTTAATTTATACGATTTTTACATAAAATTTCGTTTCCAACGATAATCACGATTCATATATATTTCAGACTCGATGTGTGACTTCCGTTAACGTGTAAAAAACAAAAAAAATCTAAAATCATATATTATATATTACAATACATTTATATATATATATATCTTTCTCTCATTATAAACGTGCGTACAAGCATCAACGAAAATGCATTCGACTTTAAAAATCTATGAAAAAACAAAATTATTTCAAGGACGAGTAATCTTCAGGATATGAAATCGCTGTTGTCTCTTTACGATCGAAATAATACTAATAATATGCACGTTCATTTGATAAATATTTCGTCGTGCCGCAAAAAAATATATATTTTTGAGGTCCCTCATTCAATTTCCTTCTCGCCGTTCATTTTCTCACTTTTTTTTACAATTAATCGAGAGCACTCGTCCCTGGAGTGACAATTCTTATGACAAAAAGGTTTAAGAAAAGATTGAAACAAGAAAAGACGCAAGTCAGGTGCACGTCTAATTTTAAAAATCTTTTAAAAAAATCTTCGAAAATATATCGTAATTTTGGTGAGCCCTCTGGATAACGAGTCGATTCGTGGTTGACTTCGCGCCGAGTCCAATCGAATTATTTTGCCGCAAAATCGTTCTTAGGATCGGAATCTTTCAAATTGTGCCCATCTCCTCAAAACTTTCGTTCATCAACTCGCTGCTTCGTGTTTCGTTATTATTATTATTACTATGGGTTTTTGTCATTATTATTATTATTGTTGTTTTTTATTATTATTATTATTGTTATGATTACCATAATATGTTTTCGTAAAGTGCCTACATTGTTTTTTTTTCGTTTTTATGTATTTTTCTTCATTTCCTTTTTCTTTCATTAAACTTATATTCTCTTTTTCCTCTGTGTGCTTTTTTTGTTGTTGTCCTTTTTTTTAAATTGTTATGTTTTTTTCCTGTTTCTTCTTTTTTAATCAGTTTACGGTAATTCGTTATTGATCGGCTTACCGTTACCGTTTCGAGCTCTATATATAGTAGATTTCTCGGCTCTTTTGTTGTTGCTGTTGTTCTTGTTCTTGTTTATTGTAATAATGTATTACGATAATGGCGATTATTAAGAAAGGAACCCCGGCGCGGCCTAATAGTACGCGTGAACGTAGACGAGATTGTGGAGCGGATGATGGTGAGGATTGTGTAAGGGGGTGCAAACGGATGTTGTGATCGTGGTTGGCGATGGGGACTGATTGACCGACTGTATGGTGGATACGGGCGAGACCTGATTGGGAGGACCTGCCGGGACCTGATGATAAACGGCCTGACTTGGGCCTGTCATCGGGCATTGGGCCCCGGCGCCGTGTTGGCCACCGTGCTGAATGTAGTTTGGCGGTAGACATACCTCTAGACGATCGGTACGCTGCATCTTCTGCGGCATCGCGACTGTCTGTGGAACCACGCCGAGCGGGCTACCCACTCCCGTCGGATCCGCCGGGCCCATTATCGTCGGCATTATCGGGCTCTGTGTGAAATACGGCGTGTACGTGTTGCTCACCTGCGGCATCCCCGTCAAGTAAGGATTGGTCGCCTGCGAAAAACAAAGAGGAGGAAAGGGAAGAAATCCACCCGGACAACAGTCCAGGTTTTTTTTTCCTTTAGTTTTCATACTTTCATGATTATCATTTATATCATTAATCGTCATCTTTATTGTAATGCGAATTTCTTCTTTAGGTTATTTGTTTGAAAGTTCCTTTCGCTAATGCTCAGCTTCTAGTTTTTTTTTTTACTTTTTTAAGCGTGACAAGGAAATCAGAAGCGATTTTCGACATCTATCATCAGTTTTTTATCTTTCATTTTTATATGGTTTCGGGATTTTGACAAAAGCTACGTGTGTTAGTTGATAACATTCTGTGATGTGCGATCGTAAGCTTTACCAGCCACCATTCGACACGTCGTAAAAAATCGCGTTCTCTCGTGTTTATCTTCTCGTGTTCATCGAACGAGCACAATTTTTCGTTACTAATTTCTGACAGTAAAGATCAATCTCGTTTCATTATTTTTAATCAGGAATTAGAAATGAATTCGCTGTTTAAACCGTGATGACACGCATGTAAATTATCCACGTTGCACGGAATGTATTTAAAATTTGCATATTTGTGACCTCGCCCGGTATTTCATATTGAAATCGCATCTAGTCTCATGCTGACCCAGGTGTGTACGTGCATAGAAAAGCATTCAGGTGGTATTTTATCTTTGCATCTCTAACAAGAGCGACAGTAAATATTTTAAAGAAGCAATGAATTTCGAAACGGGCAAGAAATATAGGAAAACTCGGTAATAAATTTTCATGATTTTTTCCCGATGGAAAACAACGCAAATAATCGTGTACCATATATCGAAACGTATCGCGAAACATTATTTAAAGTGACTGATAAAGCGTTGCGCCTAAAAATATATCAACGATGCATGCATAATGGAAATTCCTATTTCATATTTTATGTAAAATACTATTCAAAAAAACAATTGGGATGAACTACTCTTACCAACTTTACGATTTGAAAATAATATAAAAAGCTTTTGCAAATATTTTCCAATGTAAGGATTAAGAGAACATTGAAAAAGCCATTGAAAACATCAGTCTCGAATATCAAAAATCGATTTCACTCTTCAAATAAAAAAAAACAGATCATTTCCAATGACTTTTTCATTAATGGGTCTATGTAACTGACAATTGCTCATATAAATGGACGATTCGTTCAGAACCACATGATGACTCGATAAAAAAATTTTACCGTCAGTACGAACAAAAAATAATAATTTTTTAAGGATCATTGTTTGGCTCTGTTTTACATCTGTCCTGTGTAATCGTTTTTCATCAATTTTCTCGTCGATTTTTTCATCAAAGCGCGCCCATATAACTGATAATTACTCATGTGGGCGATTTGTCCAGAACCACATGATAAATCAATAAAAGAATTTTATCACCAATAGGAATAAAAAATTGCAATTTTTTTAAAGATCATTATTTGGCTCTGTCACAGCTGTCCTGCTTAATCGTATTCGATAAACTTAAATTTACGTCGATGTGTGCCATACGGTAACAAAAGATATTATTTTGATGAGGCTGATGTGACTGATTTAAATGCTTTTTTCTGGATTCTCGATGTATGGCATACATCGTAAAAAAAAATCAAATTAGTGAAAGCCAAACCAAAACCAGGAGTTACCATAAAGGCGTGGGTAGCGAGAAGTCGCTGCTGGAGTTGCTGTTGAAGGTGATGGTGCGATGGCGGAGGAGGTTGGGACTCCTGTTCGCCAATGTATCGTAGCGATCGAAGAACACACCAACAATCAACCACAACCACAGGCGCCACAGCGGCAAACATAGGGGACAGACAGGCGGTCATACGTGTAGTACAGTGATAATGTAAATCAATCATTTTCTTAACGAAGATTAGAATAGTGGAGACCTCAAACGGTTCTTTAAGGTGAAGATTAAATCCGGTTCTCGTAACGCGATCGGTAGTATTCGAGGACCAAGCATATACGCACGAATCCTCAAAATCATTTAAACGTTGGAAGCAATTATGATGTTTTCATAATGTCATTAAGGCCATTTTCCAAACCAGTAGTTCACCAAATTTGCTATCATCATATAATGGCAGATATAATTGGAGAAGTGCATGGAAATTATGTACTTTATTAAGTTAATTTATCCGCATAGTATCATTTAGTATCACTTAGTGCAACTCGCATAGTCAAATTAAATGAACTTTGCAGCTGTTAAGTTTTAGATGGGCCTTATTGGAGGTTTCGTTGGATATGTAAATTGTAATCGTCATTTTCAGACATCTTGTACATAGGGCTTGGTATATATTAACGTGTACTTTGAACATCATCAGCGCGATATTCATGAACCGGATTTTCACTTTACCAAATTCTACGTGAGTTATCCAGAGAGAAGTCTCCTTTTGCTCTAACCTTCGCGGTTTTTAAAAACCTTTCTTAAAATAAAAAAAATTAATCATCTCGATATTTTTAGCTGTTTATTCGACGCAGTTAGTTGGATGATTTTACTCTTTTATGATATCTCTGGTAAATGATAATCGTAGCTGACGAAAATTATATAATACGGGAAACAAAGATTCGCTGAAAAAATATTCATAACCGATGCCAAGACGTGATGCGAGAACGCTTGAGCTCTTTTTAAATTGTGTTTTAAAATCTTTTTTATTGAACATGATCTCAAGTACTCGAATTAATGCAAAAGTGGATACATATAAAATGAAACTATTTTTCTCAGGCGTTCACGCATAGCATGCGCTAAAAAAATCACTATGGATGCAATAACGTATAGAGAAAAAAATACATACATATATACACGTGTATAGGAAAACTGAATTCTAACGAAACGGTAAAAACAGGAAACGCAGATTTTTTTAATGTACCAAAATACAGCAGGGGGAGTAACACTGACCAAAATCATGCGGCGTGCTAATTTTTTTAATCTGGGGCCTGAGATGACATTTGTTTCCAATTCGTTACAATCGATAAATGCTTTCGCTAGAATTACATTAGCATTGATCAATCTTGATCGTAAATTGTCTCTATTTTTCAAAATTAAACAATCACGGATTGTAACGAATCGGAGCGAATATTTCGCAGTTATGTTCAATTTTACTTTATTTCAGCAAAGTTATCGGGCGATGAAGTGTTAAGTACGAGATTTACTCGAATACAGAGCGAAGCATTTTCGCAGATCGAAAAAAATGTCTCACGAAAATTGTACGAGCGATCGTTATATTTCACTAAAAAGTGAAAAATTAAATTTTTCTAGGTTAAAAATTTTGATCTCGACCTGGAGGTTATTTAAAAAAAATGTCTCGTCCTCTGATGTCAAAATAATCATATAACGGTTTTATAGCCTCTAAAAAAATGGCACCTCGTGACTGTTCGTAGTCGTAAAAGTTTGATGCGACATTTTTTCCTTTCGGTGCTTCACTCTGTATTCGCGCATGTTGCTTTTTTACACACGCTCGTGATTAATGTGAAATGCGACAAGAAACTATCTTCTCAATTTACATACCACTGCGGGCACCTGACCAGGTACTAGAGGTTGACCAGGTGTCAGACCCATTTGTTGTATCAATGCATTCTTCAGAGCTAAGTGATTGCGTCCATTTATCAGCAGCTGATCTTTCAGATGCTGTGGTGGATGGAAGTACTTGCAGGGTGGTTTTTCCCTATTACATCGTCCCTGTAAAAAGAAAATGATCATTTAATATATATCTCAATATTAAAAACGATTTGGATGATTTAAATTTTATATCTACTTAATTTAAATATCAAATTCTTTATCTTACTATCTTAAAGTTTTTCAGTTAGGCATCACTCCTTGAAAAAAGGATTATAATTTCAATCTTAATGTTAAAAAAACTTGGACAATTCAAATTTTATGTATTTAACGTAAATATCTATTCACATGTATATCATATTTTTATGATACAATCCCACTTTTTTAGTGTTTTTAAATCTATTTTACTGTTGAGTATTTTTAGTACTTTTGATGTACTAAATTTTAGTGCTTTGAGGAACAAAACTGTCATTGCCCGACCACCGGTGTATGAGTCAGTGTCGTGAAAATACACGATGGGGAGAAAAAGACACGGGAAGATATAAAGAAAGGGTGAGGGTAGAAATGAACGTACGAGCAAAAGTGTAATCAACGAGTCGATGGGCAATAAACGCTGTATCGATTACGAGAGAAGTGTGTCCTGCCTGGAACACTGACCTCCATAAATCGGAGATTCGAATTAATCACAACAACGGATACAGGGGACGGATGCATTGCGATACTCGCGTATATATCATTTTTTTACGCCTGTTATTCTCGTCGACAAATTTCGTAATCCTCTTTATATCGTCATTTCCAGCTTAGTGATTCGGTAAAAAAAGCTTATGAGAATAATATACGCCGATTGCGCGTGAGCCCGGCGGTAACTTTGCAAAGTCATCACGAATTTGATGATTTTATTTTGAATTCCACTTTCAAAAAAGAATTGTTTTTATTCATTTAGAAAAAATGGTGGGAAATTGAGCAAAAATTTGCAATACGATTTTATCTTTTTCCAAAAAGTTTGTGAAAAATGCTTATTTGAATATTTTCAGAATTTTCCCTTTAAATTCTCAATTTTTATTTAAAGAATTGAGAAATTTAAAGACAAATGATCTTTTAATTTCTTCTACAACGAATCCTGATTGGACTTTTCATTTCGTATGCGCAAACTTGACAAATTCGTGACGAGATTAGATAAGAAAGGTTTAAAGAGCGTGGATTTCGAGTGCGTGAGAGACGCAGGCACGTCTATACGGTCATAGGAAGCGAGAAGGATGAATTGCGAGAACGAGGCTCTTCAGTCGAGAGCGAAGTAGGCACTAATTAGACCCTAACAATATTAGTTCAGGTAAGACGTTCTCCACCGGAGCGTCTGACGACGCGCGGCCCGAACTACTGACGCGTAGGATGGGACGCAGGCCGCCGGTTTGGGGAAAAGGAAGGAAGAGACGCACCAAAACCGTGATATCTCGAAGGCTCTGCTCTGCCCAGGAACCGCCAACGATTCGCCCACGTTCCCGTATCTCGTGTCTGCGTGTGTATTTTAGTGAAAATCCAGTGGCTTTTCGTAATAGAGGTGCAGGCAAACGTAAACTCTCGCGGGCTATTCCTCCGGCGCAGACTTACAGAGAATATCCGCTTTCTCTCCATCTCATCTCTCTTTCTCTTTTCAACCCTCTCGGAGTTTCCACTCTCACCGCGGGCAGCCGTCTTCTTCCTCCCAACACGAAAATCGGTGTTTGTATCCACCGATCTTGCAGCGTTCACAATTCTACTCCGCTCGATCCCACGCTATCCTCTTTGTGTGTTCAAATATCCCCTAATTAAGCACGTTCGAGAGTTACTTCCGGCCTTGTAATGATCTCGTTCCCTCATCTTTGATAATCGCGTATTACCGAGCTCTTGACACAATTTGCAAGATTTATTTCAAAGCTTTGATAAACCTTATTATTTGTTCATTATCTCAATTCATTGTAATGTCTTGTATCATTAATTAGCTCTTACACTTTAAAAAAAATGTGCTTTTTGAAAATGCAAAAGATGTATTGGATTATAAAATATCAAATCGACGTCAGAAGCAGCATATTTATACTGAAGTTTCATAAAAGATAGGAAAAAATTATTCAAAATTTTCTTCCAGTAAATTAGGTCAGGAGAGAACTTGTTATATGCACCAAATTAAAGGCTCAAAATTCTCTAATATTACAAACTTCCTCAGAAAGAACCCGCAGCTGCAAGGGATTTGGAATTTTCAATATTTTATTTTTTGTCAACATACCGATTTTTTATATCTTTTTTACAATTTTTGTCGGCGAAAATGAATTTCGAGTTTTCCACCCTAAATAGAAATAGAAAAGTTATAAATAGAGAATTTTATAGACGACATAAATGTCTCGTAACTGCTTTGATTCTCCCGATGTTATATCTCGTAATCCACATCTTTCTAATCTAGGGTACATATAATTGTCCGAGATATATGTTCACGCACGTTAACTCTTGTAAGAAGGATCGAAAGGGCAAAGAGAGCATAAATCGTTTTCTTCATCAATTGTCAGGCGTTATATCGCAATATTGTACATAAAACCGTGGACATAAATAAAAAAGTTTCAGAATTCAAATAAGTTCTACACTCGCTGGCGCGGCCTCTTTCCCCATTCTCTCACCCCCTTCGACTTTTTCCTCAATTTCAAATCTGGCTTTATCTCTTTCCTCGTGTCCACAAGAGGTAACTAAAACTCGACGCTTCTAACAATTCCGAATGGACCGTAAAAGCCAACATCGTTAACGCAATTTCGTTTGTCGAATAGATATACAGATTTACAGATACATATCAAACTCCGAGTAGAACAAGTTTATGCCAGGTCTCGTGTTTACGTGTAACTTGGCTCGTACCCATAAACACGGAAGCAGAGCATACGCAAATATAGTGCGCTGTATTTACTAATTATTGCTCTGGTTTTTTTTTTCAACTTTTTTTTACCGCTAATTACCATTTTTGTCCTTTTTCCATTCCTCCTGATGTTTTTTCCGTTTCGATGGGAGGAGGAAAAAAAGTTTAATAAAGGAAGCACCGCATTAGGGTGTGGGAGGAAGAAAAAGGATGAGCGCAACGAAGCATTGCACTCAAAGCCCTTCTCCTCGGAGTCGATAATAATAAAGAACGCTCCCGAACGAGAAATGAGAATGAAAGAGAGAAAAACAACGCGCTTCTTTTCGCTACGTCCATTAAAAGCACCGGGGACAAAATTGTCGATAATGTCGAGGAAGCAGGAGAGAAAGAGAGAGAGAGAGAGAGAGGATCCGTGGCGGTGGAAGAGAGCCTTCGTCGGCTTTTAGTGTTTTGTTTCTTTTTCTGCCCACCCGGGTGTTATTTCCAACGTCGAGTATATAGGGCCACTCTCAATTATCACTTCTTCCAGTTTCCGTTCACTGCCGAGTAACAGGATAATCGGGATTTAGACTTATCGCCTATTTTCGTCACTTCTGCTTCCGCTTAATGTCCGACGCTCTTAATGCCTTTATTTTTTTATCCCATCCACTCGATGAGAACCAGCTTTCGGTATAACGAATCTTCATCTTGTTTCATTTATCAGAAAATTACTAAATAATCGTGAAATATACTCTTGCCCCTGTTTGATTAGTGCAAATTTTGGTATTCTTGGTATTGCAGTGAAACTTTTTAGAATTGACGTTTTTGAAGCTTTCCACCGATTTATATCCATCGATGTAGGTATAATAACATTGTAACCAAATCCTTGTATTTAAATGCATTTTAAGCTAAATAACGAAATAAATATTTTCAACTTTTTTTTACACTGCAGGATTTCATAACTTGTTCTTTTCTTTTTTATGGAACTTCCATTTACTTCAGACTTGAAATTATCGTATTCAGTACTCGACCTAGAACTTTGAAAGTTAAAATTTTCTTCGTCGTAAAATTTTCTCGATCGTTCGCGATATATAAATTTTTTCCTCTTCGCCCATACATAGCAAGATTGTAACCAAAAGTCACCGCAGCTCTCAGCACAGCTGAGCCGTTTCACAAAAAAGCAATCCGTGTATATTTTCGAATTTGCATATAGGCGCGTACGTATACGTGCTAGGAAAAAGCGCGTTCATCGAGTTCACCCTTCTTTATTCGACACGTGACGCGAAAGCTGTCATACTAAGGGGAAAAAAGCGGCAGCGCCGGAGACCCTCATTGTCGTTACGTGTGTGTATACCTGCGCGTCCAGCGATACGTGCGAAAACAGAACGAGCCTCATATTATAAGTTCGCACACCGGGCTCGAGATTACTAGGATTTGCGCGTGGATTTACATATCGATTTTTCCGGGCGAGTCTCCGGTGCTCTACGGCAGGGTCGTGCGGCGCCAAGCGCGCCACAATTTGCCTTAATTTCATGCTTCCACTTTGAACATCGCCTCGCGCGAAACGCGCAACTTTCCTCGCTGCCTTTTTCTCTTTCTACCCTCGTTCCTATCCTTTTTTCTTCCGGGCTTATTATTCAGGTGTCTCGCACGCAATTCCGAATCGCTCTCACCTCTATGTATCAGCCATCACTGAGGCGCCAGCACTTTCTCATTTCTCGGAACGGGAGAGACGAAATGGATAAGGAGATCCGAGATATAGTCCGAAGAGGAAAAAAGATTCCAGCTTTCGCGGAAAAGTTACAAATTTCGAATTATCGCGTCGGTGAGAGAATTATTTCACACGCGATTCCTATTTGTTCTCACCTGTGTAGCTATCACTGGGAGGCGCAGGAGAGAAAATGAGTGAAGGAAATTCGAGATATCGGAGAGAAAAAACAAATGGCCAGAGCTTTCGTGAAAAGTATACAAATTGAAATAATCGGAACTGAAAATTATTACGTAAATGCTGGATCGTTCTCACCTGTTTAGCTATCACTGGGCAGCAGGTGCCATTTCCGTATTTTCCATGACACCCGAGATAGAGACGGAAAATGGATGGAGAAGATTCGAGATACCGCCCGAAGAGGAAAAAATATCATGGCCGAAGCTTTCGCAGAAAAGTTACAAGTTTCGAGTTATCGCGACGGTGTGTATGAACAGGATTGCGACTGGAAAATTATGCCGAAGGAAAGTATAAAAGACGGAGGAGAGAAACGAGGTCGAGGGAGAGGAGAAACGATGAGAGGGAAGAGTCTTGATGGCCTTTCCAAAGTCACGCGACATTTGCCTCGAAGGGCTTCGCCCGTCCGATAATAGGATCAGTGATGAAGATTCGTGGAAAATGCCGATAGCACGACCGCGTGAGAGAGAGAGAGAGAGAGAAAAAAGAGAAAGAACACTTTGGATATGGGCTGACGGAAAAGTTGCCTTCCGCCTCCGATAATTTCGATCCGTGGAAGAGTCAGTCGAGGGCGCGTTCTACGAGCGAGATTACAACAGCCCCGGCTCGACGTTTATATGTAAAAAAAAGTAGATAAAAATGCGGACAATGAGCGAACCGGTCGTCTCTCCACGTGCTTTCCCGATGCTCTTGACATCGACGTCCAAACGACTTCTCGTACGTGCGTCACGTGGTTAATAGCTCGACTCTTCACGATCCGCGATAGGGAAACGCGCCCGGAGAAAACCCAGAGAGAGAGTTCGTGACGAGCCTCGCGCACACGTTCGCGAATAAATCGTCTGGTTCTGAGGTCAAGGCTTTTCCCCGTATATCGGGTTGGAGTGTAGTATTGTGACACGAGTATTTAACTTTTGCGGCATGTCAGTCGCTGACGCAGTTATAATTCAACCAACCCTTCTGTGCATGGCTCGAAACGGATTCCTCTTCGTCCAGGACCTCAATCGTTTTGAATTTCACATCGCGCGGGACGTCACGACGATTCTTCTTCGTCCTGGCCTCGATTCGTTCGTGATTAATTCCGATAAAACTCGTGACTCTCTCGTTGGAAAACTTTTCCAAGTGACACTGGAGTCTGATTTTTCTAGGATGATAAAAAATGTAATCGCTAATGAGAATTGTTAACGTCTCTGTTTTAACTTTTTTCACTTTTTCCATCGTGATCTTTTTCTCACTCTTCCTTTCTTTCTCCGAAACCGTATGCATTACTGAGCCTGATTAGATCACCGACGTCTTTTTCGTGCTGTTACGAGTAAAATATGACTTTCAGCCGCTCTGACGCGTTCCTCGTGATCAACGCGTCCCAAAGGTCAGCTCGAGCTTTTTCCGTGGAAAAAATATCGACCTAGTTCACTTCGCTGATTCCAGAAACATGAAGAAATTGTAAAAGAGAGCCATCGATGGCGGATCGGAGAAATTCATTTCCACCGGTACGTGTAGTACATCTGATGTAAATTCATCGAATTTAATTACCGCATCGACGATTCAAGCTGATGAAACTCAATCGATGAATCAGAGATGGGAAAGGAAAAAATTTGAAAAAAAAACGAGTTATCATTTAATGAAGAGAGCTCTTGAAGAGTTCTTGGAGAAGAGCGCATAGTCGCGAGAAGGGTGGGCCGAGCACCCAAGTACCTTGGTTGTCTAGTACAGCTCGTGTATATACGTATGCGCGTGTTAGAGAATGTGTATTATTATATATACGAACGTCTCAAGCTCTTGAGTCGAGGGTTGCCTCAGATCCGCGAAACTCCACCCTCGATCCTTGTCAGCTTTATCTTTCTCCTCGCTTCTCTTTATCTCTCTCTCTCTCTCTCGTTCTCTCTCCTGTTTTCATCCCTCGCATCTTTCCTCCACGTCGAGACTTTTAGCGGAATTCCCTCACTCGCCAACACGCCAGTTAAGCACGAAGGACGCGCGTTGCTCGTAACAACTGCCAATCTCAACGGCGCCAAATCCGGTCCTCGCGCCTGAGAATTCGCGATAATTTGCACCAGGCGAGAGTAGGAGAGCGAGAGAGAGTTTCGCAAGATATACTGACAGACGTGAGTTTTTAGGTTTACATTGAAGCGCTCGGGAAACTGGATTCGAGTACTTTGAGCTTACTGATTCATCAGCATAATGAAACGAATTAAGGACAAGCTCGTTTCTCTCTCTCTCTGCTCTTGATTTATTCTCATTTACTCACATCTTCGCCTCTGTTGAGTTTCGAAAGCTTTCGAGATAAGATTCCTTTTTTTTCGAAGAGAATAATCATCGTGGCTCCTTCACACGTTTTTCAATTCATCGCTGAGAAATAACTTTGCAATGATCCAAACGATGTAAATGCTGAATATCGACTTGAACGATTCATCGATGATTTCTCTTCCGCTTCCAGCTGATTACTTTTATTATTTTGATTTTTTTATCTTACCCAATCTTTTACGTCATAATTTTTTTTATTCGTCTAATTATTTATTCTCAGGAGTTAATCTATCCACTTCTGATGCTCTTCGTTTATCTTTATAAAACTGTAACATGTAAATCTTGAAAAAAATTTCAAAATCTAAAAGTGGATTTTGATGAACGAAAGAAATAAGATTCTGCAAAAATCATTCAAGAGAAGCGAATTGCGAAAAATTTTATTCACTCCGAGAGGGTCGTTTCGTCGGCATTTCAAAGAATAACAATTTGGTGAATTAGAGGCGTCAAAGGAAGTAATTCTATAGAGCGACGCGGGGATGGCTAAGGAAAAAAAAGAAGAGAGGAATCGAAAGAAGGAGGCTGGCAAGAAGATAGAAACTCTCAAAGAAAGGGCCGTAGACGAAGCGAGAATACTCGAATGAGAGAATTCAGAATTTTCCTAAGGTCTCTCAAGTCTGAGAGAACGAAAGAGAGAGAGAGAGGGAGAGAGAGAGGAAGGGAGGATCTCTGGAAAAAAAGAGGATATGGCTAAGGGATCAAAAAATCTAGACGGAATCATGAGAGCTCGGAGAAACGAACAAGTCAAAGATGAAGGACGATCCATCCGCGATGAGGATATACGAAAAAAAAAAGAAAAGTAAAAAGAGCTGAGAGCAAGGAGAGGATCGTGAGGGAGAAAAGAAGGAAAGCGGAATGCGAAAAATTTTATTCCAAAGCATAAAAATATATACCTGTCCTGCTCATCGTGTCATTTTCCATTTATAACACGCCGCCTCTGGTTCTTAACGTTCGTAAATTCTTTTTACCGCGCTCGTTTTCCGCAGCTTTTCACTCTCCGTCTCGCTCACTTTTTTTCCTCTCCTCTCTTTTTGTCTCTTCCAATCTTGTTGTCCACCGCGTTAAAAGAGACTCAGGGAACACATCAAAGGTTGAAACTAACGAATCTGGAGCGAGCTCTTCCCTCTCTCGTCATGCGCAAGCCTCCGATAAAGTATTCATGGCGTTTTCTCTCAACAGCAAAATTGAATGCCGTAACGTTCGAGAGACTCTGGAGACATCGGATAACGGTTGATGCTCGGTGCGTCCTCCTCTTGATCAACGCTCCTCAAAGAAAATATTTCGCGCGAGCCTCTCGCCGTTCATCGTTTCGTCGAGCGAGGATCGTCTCGGGATCTTCAGAGCCAATCGTAGATTTTGACTTCGTGGCCGTTTTGGTGAGCTATCGCGAATTATACGAGCGGGGAGAGAGTTTTCCAGTGCGATGTTTATCCACGAGGAGGGCACTCGTGACTCTGTAGAGCCTCCTTGCTTGGAGAAACATCGTCAAGATTTCAAGAGAAAACCGAGGGAGAACTCGAGTGGTAATTAAAATACAATTAAGGAAGGAAATCTCGTAGAACGACGAGGATTAATCTCTCGTTGGCATTTATTGCACATCCCCTCCATCCAGTTTTCTTTGGTAGACATCAAGGTAATTTCGTGGTTTGGACAGATAAAATTCGGAATGAATATTTCTTTCGAATTTCCCTTTCTCCTCGAATTTACTTCCGTTTCCAGCTGCGATTCATTTTGCGCGAACGTTCGTTCCTTGTTATTTTTTGCAAGTCCATCATTCCATGTCACGTATACGTGTATGCATGTGGATATTTTACGAGAGGAAATAAGAGGAAAAGGGACGGACGTGCACGGCACGCTTCCCCCGATTAGTGCGCGTTATTCGCTCGTTCCCAGCAGGTGCTCCGACATCTGCCACCGTGTTGAGACTCCTCTCTCGCTGTGTTTTGGAAATCTGCGAGATCGCCGATTTCGCGAATACGGCGCGAAAGGGCGAGGAGGACTTTTTTCTCGTCCCTTCTTGGGCCCCGGCAAGTTTCGACTGCCATGTGAGCACCTGGAAGGGATGAGAACAAAAGAGAGCGAGGGCTGAACAATGGCCTGTACTTCCGGCACAGGTGCTCTCTATTTTTTCTCTCGTACGTTGCAAAATAGCACACTTGAGAAAAAAAAATAGCGATTCGATGAACAGACTAGAACGTCGTGAAAAAAATTGTTAAACCTTCCTCGAATATTTGGGGATAAAAACAGCGGGGAGAAAAGTTTGAAAAAAAAAAAGAAAATGGCACGAGGCCGGATCGTCGCGAAATAATTAACAAAGTTCGCGAACTGTCTCTGGCGAAACGAGCGAAGGGAATTTCTCGTTTTGAGTAACGTGGGTAAAAAAGGAGATGAAGAAACGGGGTTGAAACGGAAAATTTTTCAGTGTCCTTGCCTATAAAGTACAGTCGCGCTTCGTGTACTTTAGCTCCGAGAGGGGAGAAAGGAGGAGAAGGGAGGAGTAAAATACGAGGGCAGAAAACATGAGAGAGCGATTCTCGATGGTGGATCCCGGGGGGTAAGAGGATGGAAAATTATCGCGCAGGGAGGGAAAATCTTCTGGGAGGCGGCGCAGCGTCGAGACGCGTCTGGTGGCTCATCAACCACGAAAGCTCTCTTCTGTCTTATTTTCTCTCTCTCTTTCTCTCTTGTTTCACCTCATTCCAGCCCTTCCAAGTGAGCAGCCAGCACGAGTTTTCGGTGGCAATAATCGCCTTGTTTTCGAAGCGAAGGGACCATGACGTTTTCTCTTTTCTCTGTCTGGCTCACCTCTAACTGTGCTTTCTTCTTCACCGCTCTCCCGACAAATACTCCATTCTTCCTTTCTCCAAAGCTTTTTACAGTGTTCCAAAAATGTTTTTGGCTTCATTTCGCAGCGCGAAGTTTAATGTTACATCTTCACGATTTTAATTTGTTTTCGGCTACCTCAATATTTGTATTAATTAAAACAAAATGGCATGCGTTTTTTTGAGTTGCCAAAATGTTTTTCATTTATACTTTTTTGAATATTTTTGTTTCATCTTCTCATATACATATTTTTGAGTATTTCAGAAAATTCTGTTGGCTCCGTTTCCCGGTGCGAAGTTTATTTCACCGCGATTTTAGTTTGTTCAGTCGCACTTCAATTTAATTAGAATTGTATTATATTCGTTCTTTTTCTTCGGATGCCAGCATATTTCTCAATTCATTTTTTACGAAATCCTTTCTGCTGTTATGAGAACTGGTTTTACATTAAAAGTTGCTATAAAATTACTTTATCAGTAAGTTTTACATTCTCCAATTTTTCTCTTTTCTCTCAAGCTTTTTAGACTATTTCAAAAATGTTCTCAGTTTCAACACCAAACGTGAAATTTAATTTAAGATCGTCCGGTTTGTATCAGCCCTTGCATACAAATATACTGTGTTTTATTTCCACCTTTTGTGACTGTAGACATATATTATCTATTCCACTTCATTATTATCCATTTATTGTGACTTAGGTTAAGTAATATTTTATTTTGACAGCTTCGAACTTGGTTAATTTCAAACCTGAACGTCGCCACTAACTCAATCTTATAATTCACACGCTTTACGAAGTCCCTGGCCCTATACATTATATATACATAAAAGATAATCATCTCCAAAGAGCTTTAATGAAAAAAATTCGAGGCGAAAATGTCTATCGGTTCGTCAAAAAAATTCAACAATTTTAATCTTTTGAATTCTCGGATAAACTTTTTTTTATGCTGTCATTAAAAAAATATAGCATTATCTTATTAACAAGATGAGAATGAAGTTACAACGTAATAAAGTTAAAATGGCATCAATATTAATAAAAAAATCATGATAATAAGAAGTATATAGACGAGCACAGTAAAAATGGGGCTGACGATCCGTATTTTCCGGTGTAGTGCAGTGGAACAACGTCATCAGTCGTGCTCAGTGTCCCATAAAAAGGGTTAAAAATTAATGGGATATCCATCTTTATGACCTCATTGGTTTATCGTGCGGTAAAACGTTGGGAACATCGTGCATCCCTCGATAGAAAAAAAAAACGGGGGGTTGAGAGATCGTCGAGGACGGGGACGAGGAGCTTGGGCGTCAGAGTGCACTTGCGAGTGAAATTCGCGCGCGCGTTCACCAGTAGGAGCTCTCTTTCTCTCTCGTTCTCATCATGCGATCCGCGGAGCATGATATTGAGTGACTAATAAAAAAATCGCACGCACACCCACGTAAAAAAACGTAAAGGGAGGAGTAAAACCGTAAAAAAAAAAAAATTAAAAAATAAAACTACGAGGGAGAACGAAGGCACGCCCTGCTCGTGACGAAAAAACGTTCCCGTTCGTAAAACGTTGCCGCTAATATACTCTCTCGAGAATAAAACCGACGATACTTTTGCTCCCGTGCAGTCTACACAGCGAGACACGCGCGTGCGGAAAAAATTCCGTGGAGACGCGCCGCTGTATTACTTTTTTCTTTATCGATGTCAAAGCCGACTCTCGGCCTCTTCTCGTTCCTTTTTTTTCTCAAAATCTCGCTTCCAATGATCACGCGATCAATTAATACTGCTTGCGCTCACGCAAAATTCTTTCATCGTCCACGTATGTATTCACTTTATATATACATACGTATGTATATTACATATGAATGTACAGAGAATATGTACGAACGGCGTTATTCACGTGGCGCTCAATTTCCTCGAGTTCTCTTGAAGAGACCCTTTGATGACGATCGGGAGGGGATTCACTTTCTTTCTCTCTCTCTCCCTCTCTCGATCATCTCTTTCTGTCTCTCCCTTCCTTCTTCTTTTTCAACCTCCTACGCTTTTAATCGTTTGCTGAATTTTGCCGTAAGAGGGCGAGCGGCAGGGGGAAGAAGGGAAGCCGAGGGCTCGCGAGATCGAGCTCCGAGAGACAGAAAAGCAACAGGTTGCAAGTAGAATGCACGAGTGACAACCGTCGCGAATAAAGCGTGTGCAGTTTCCACTGAGTTTAAAGGGACCCGGGAGAGAGGAACGGAGTTTGTAAAATTCTAGTGACCCCTTGCTTCCTTCTTTTTTCCCCCCTCTCCCTCTACATGTACATATATCTCACTCAAGAACATCAATCTGTTATTTCATTTATATCTATCGATTTCTAGTCTATATCCCTGATCCCTTTTTTCTCTCTTCTCGATGCATATAAATTTCGCGTAATCCAAGTAACGTGAGATTTGAACGGGGGCTCGCGAATCGTTGCGAACGAATCTACTCTTTTTTCAAGCCGTTTATCCTCGTTCGTGACAGGTGACACTTTTATCATTAAAAATGACCTCCTCACTATTTTTGAAGATAAATTCAGTCCACTGGATATTTTTCATGTAGGCTTTTACACTCGGTGTTTATATTTTTATATTTAAATGAAATATATTCAATTTTTTATATATATATCGTAATATTTTTGACGTGGATACCTCGTTAAATTCTTCACGATGAACAAACTGTTCTGAACCAGCACCGTTGCACCTTTATATGTGTATATCCCCTTTAGAAATAATCTCTATGTTTATATACACAGTAAGTATATGTATATTGATTCTGAAGAACTCTTATTGTGGGCAGAATGCTAAAGATCTCTGAAGATCTTTGCTTTGCTGCTCGGGGATTATCAGTTGGATGAAGAGTGAAAGATGTTTTTACCAAAAAAGGATTCTTCATGCTCCGTTTAATCTCTATTAGCTTTTGCTTAATAGAAAGCGTGATCTTAATATTGAAGGAAGGAAGAAAATTTGAGGCCCCTTGTAATAAAGAGTTGAGTATTTTATACATCATGTTTTTAGTGAATAATTTATTTTACTCTCTTGTGAAGATGTCTTTTTAGTTTTGGATTGAGATACGGTTCAATTTGAATACAGTTGAAATTGTAATTTTGTCAATGAAAGTTTGAGAAGTTCAATGATAAGAAAATGTTATAATACATCTTGGTGGTGAATTCGGTTCGCTGTATAATTAACGTAATTTCGTTGATGAAAGTTTTGGAAATACAATTTAGAGGAAATTAACGATTATGACTGCCGCGAGGTTATTCTCATCTATAAAAGACTTCAAATTGTGGAATTCGAGCAGCATATAATATGTTGCTGAATATACGATGTCAACAAGTCGTGGTTTGTGAAAAGAAGTTTGGCTTATTTTTATAAAATTTTTATTTTATAAAATTTTGTAAAATTATTTTTGTGTAGATTAAGAGAAAAAGTGCATTTTATTAGATACTGATGAGATTGTGGAAATTATCTGTGATGCTTTTCATTTAAAAAAGACTTGGATTGAGTGTAAAATTATTATGCTTTTAACTGTTGAACGCAGAACTTTAACTATTTAATATGCTCCAAGAAAACTTCTTGATGATACATGAGTCGATAATTTTTGTTAGTTTTTCGCAAAGTTTAGAAGTTCTAGAAAGAAGGACACAGCTGTACAGACGGAGAGAGACAGAGACAGAGAGATATAGTAAAAAAGAGAGAATAAAAAAGGTCCGGGATTTGCCAAAACTCTTCCTAATAAGAGTCGAGAGTACCTTTTTCCAACGAGCAATTTTGTGGTATTTGCCGTGGCGGTTCTTCTTCTCCTTCCGTTGCCGTGGCAAATTGTCAGACGGTGCTTCTAAGTGTCCTCTCTCGTTATCGAGAATGTAAAGAATCAAAAAGAGCAAGGGAGACAAAAAAAAGAGAAAAAGACAGAGAGAGAGAGTCAGATAGAAAGACGACAAAGATGAGAAAAATGAAGGAAGCGGGCGGTGGAGCCCTTTGGCTTCCAAATGTTAACGACTGTACGTCGAGTGAGTGGGAAGAAAGGGACGAAGACGAGAAGAAGGACAGCAAGCTCGAGAGCTTTTCGAGCTTACACGAAGATCGGTAAAAGCGGCTTTTCTCATTTCGCAATAATGGCCGTAATGAGAATGCGCCCGGCGCTTTTGTTTCTCGTTTTCCGCTCGAGATACACCGAGAGAGCCAAATGGGAGATACGAAAAATCTCGCGAATGATAAAAATAATGCGGACAATGATAGAATTTGAGAAGCAAAACAATACGCGACCTGCGAATGGTCCGTGAAATAAAAGTCACCGCCATCTATGACGGAAAATAATGCACGAAGGCTTGCTCGCGTTCTTTTTGCCCGGTAAGCTCGCCTCGAACACACTCGCATTGTCTTTACATCGTTGTTACGACTACATAAGCGGAACAAAATACACAGAGGATTACGGTAACTTATGAGTTATGCATAATTAGGTGGGCGAATACGAAAAGGTGGAAAGAGAGAGAGAGGAAAAATAATTTAGCGGTACACGTCGCGGTAAGCTCTAGCTTATGAATGTATTAGATAATGTGCAATCCGTTCGTGAGAAAAGGATTACGAGTGTTTTATTTCAATGAAAAATAAAAAAGCTGTCACTGCCAGTATACTGCGAGTGATAAATTACTCATCAAGACTAAACTTTGTTCTATTTTAAAAAATCATGATTTTTTAAATTTTATTTTTGTATCGCTTAAAACTATTATCTGCGAAGGAGTATAACCGGAGAGATTTAAAACGTAAAAAATGCCCGTTTAATTTTCGTAATGAACAAAATTCGAGATTTTTATTTTCAATTAGTAATGACCTAATCAAATTTGATAAGCGATCTAAAGAAATTAAATTTTTTATGCTACAAATTAACAACGAAACGGACAATAACTGCAAAGAAGTTCTTTCGGACGTTTTTTCTTGTAATTCAATCAATTTATGGCTCGAATCAAGCCACAAAAATATGACTCGATTTGAGGGGCGAGTGGCCCATACATACAAAATACCGTTGGAAACGAGACGGGGCGGAAAGGAAAGGTTCCAGAGAAACTGAAGAGAAATCTGGGAAAAAACGGGTGGCCAGAGTAAACGAGGAAATACGACAGTGAGGACAGACGAGAGAAATGGGAGAGAGATGCGAGATGGAAAAAGAGCGAGAGAGGCGTGGAGAGGGATAAACGGAGGTAAAAAAAGGGGTTTGAAAAAGAGGGTTCAAACTAACTCAGTTCATTACCATAAATACTGGCGGTTGTGCTCGGTGCCATACGGACTGTTCCGTCCGTTGCTGGCCTCGCGGGGATGACCTTTGTCTCTCTGCCCTTTCCGCTCCCAAACACCCACTCTCTAGTTTTGTCTTCGCTGTCTATCGTTTACCGTTTCATCCCTCTTTTCCGCAGTGAAAAAAAAAAATAACGGGTCGCGCACGGAGCGATTCTCGCTGGTTTGTCACTGCTGCGAATTGGAATGGAAAAAAACGCATTTTTTCCGATTGTCGATATAAGATACCAAACAAACATTTTTTATACTTTTTTTAAATTACATCTAGCTTTGAGAGAAAAAAAAGAATGAGGAGATACAAAAAATAATCTATTTAAAAAAAAACATCGAATCAACAAACAAATTCTGTATATCGTTCGGAATTTTTACACATAAAAAAATGAGAGGATACAGACAGAGAGAGAGAAATTCTTTTTTTCTGGTATACATTATGTTAACACGTACCTGAACGAATACATTTCGAAAGAGGCGAAGAGAAATATATACGTAAAGTATTATAACGAGTATCCATATTTTTCGCTGACGTGCATATTTAGATGAGTTGGTCTCGTAGGATTTTTCACGAGAAGGGAAAGGCGGCATCGGAACATCGGGGATTTCGTTGCGGTTATATATACGTAAGCTGTATATATCCGCGAATATAACAGGACTGTAATAAGGCGAAGAGGGAAAACGCTGGGGTGTATGGAGAGAAGATCGAAAGGGAGTGGTAAAAGGGATACGGGAGGGCGCCGACTAGACTCGCCGACCAATGTACCAACTTACGTTCGTATCCGCGAGACTCCGAACTCGTATATATGTATAAATATACGTATACACATCCCTCGGGAGTGATAGAAGAGCGATGTATGGTTATTGGTTGGCCGCGTAGAGGCATCGATTCTCACGGCAAGGGAGCTACAGATCACGTGTCCGGAAACTGAAACTCATCCTTTGCAACTTCTCCACTCCGTGCAATTCGAGCTTCGCCTTTCACATTTTGCCTCCTCGATCGATTGAACCCTTTATTACCGAATTAACGAATCTGTCTTCCAAAACATTCCACACGAAAATCTTTCCCATTTTTCACAATAAAAAGTCAACGAGATATTATTTTCTCATTTTAAATTTCGAATCTTTGTGGAACATGTGTATATTCGAGACATAATATTTTGACAGGTGTTCATAGGATTAACTTGATAAAAAATCGATATTCGAAGTCAATTTAACGAGTTGATAAATTAAATTCTAAATTAAATTCTAAATTAAATGGAATTAAAAACTTAACAAAATGATGCATGAGAAAAAAAGTTAATACTCGAGAATGTTGATACGATACTTCACCAAGAGGAATATTTTCGGGACTCGAGTCGGGGAATTCACGTTTTAGTCAGCTGATCGAAAAGTTTTCTGAGGGTTCGTAATATTCTGTTCTTTTTTCTAATCTAGATCCTCGACATTTTTACCAATTCCTATTTGAATACGTAGACTTTCCTACGAGGCAGTATCCTTTTCATATAATATATTTTATGTGTGTGATTTAGATGTACCTAAAATGTATATAAGAATGTAAAATTTCTGTACTTCGATCGAGCCAAAACCGTTAAAGAGATTCCGTTAGCAAGGTTGTGTTATAGGGATGAAAAATTTTCGATGCCCGATATTCTCATCGGTTTTCGATGAAATATTCTTTTGTTCCCTCCTACGAGCCGTATACTTTAACGTACCGAACTTGATTTTACTTATTCGAAAAATTCGATCTGTGCGCGAGATTGATTCAAAGGGAGCGAGCTCTCGCACTCGATGCTTTTCACGAGAAAATTCTTTAATGAAATGAATTTCTTTGAATTTCTGGAATAAAAATGATTTGAAGAAAAAATGAATTGCGTTATTCGATTTTTCTAAAAATTGAGGTGAAACAAAAATGTCGAGTTATAAAAAATTGGAATTCAATTAATAACAATGGGTCGAAATAAATTTTTACATTTTTACGAATGAAACAAAAATATACGCAGTTGGATGAAATTTCGTGCAAATGAATTATAAATAATTTCTATTCTTGGTGCAAAACGTTGAGTTGAAAGCTTTTCGGACGCCTTTATCGCTTATCCAATTTATCTGGCTCGTGTAATAAAATTTTCGAACGGTCAAGAAACATCAAGGGTCACGAATATCGATTTTCTAATCTAATAGCTTTATTTACACGAGGTAGACACGCGCATGGGAAACGCGGTTACAGGATAACCTATATCCTTTTTGATAAAGTGAACGCTATTTCAACCTTGTATAATTAACTACCTCATACCCTTCGAGCTAAAAATTGTTCTGTGAATAAAATGTCAAAAATTTATGATTAAAAAAAAGCGAAGTTAATTGGTCTATTATTTTTGTCACGCAAAAAAAATTGTGGACTACATTTTTTTCCTTACATCGAACGCTCATGAAAGAAATGACATAATTTACAATTAAACGAAAAATAATGGTGTAATTTAGTCTCTCACTATCATTAGAGAAAAATTACACTTTTGATTGTTGAGACTCGTAACGATTCGTTTTACATTAATTGATCGTTGAATATTTTCGTAGTGCTATGTATAGAATTTTACTATTCCGAGTATGATTAACAATATCTTGCCCTTCGACTAGGCTGGATGAATTAAAATAATAGAATTATGTAATTCCCGATGTATATATAAAATTTAATAAACGACTTGCTCTGTTATTTTAGTATGAGAAAAACGTTTTTCTTTTATCGACGATTCCTAATTCTACGATTATTTTGCTATTTCTTTGGGTAATTAACGATCATACCGACCCAATTGGATGAAAAATGAATGACAAAAATTTACGATGGAATTAAAAAAGGACATTAGTAATCGCGGTCTATTATTTTCGTAGAAGAAAAACGATGTATTTTTTTTATTCAGAATCGACAGACCGTGACGATTTGTTTTATGGTAATTTGAGATTATTTGCATAACGCGGATGCGAAAGATCTACGAGGATTAACGATACGGTTTTGGTTGTCATTCTAGTTTTCTCCCCAAGGTCCTAAACGAATGTCTCTTATAATTAAATCGATAGTCTGCGGGGAAGAGAGGGAAAAAAGAGACGACGTCTCGTCGCGATGTCGCCAATCGGCAAACATTTTTTCCATTTTCCTCGCACGATTTATGTGAGGAGTTTCGTCGTTGTAATGTACACGAGGAGAGTTTTACCCCACGAGCCTGATCCCGTCCGCGAGAGGAAAGAAACCAGCAATAATCAGATTTGTACAAGCGACCAGAAGTATGTTAATAAGAACGAAGATGTAAACGTCACAATAATAGATTTGTATTAATGCTGAAAATTCTTATCGTCGCTAAAAATACAAAATTGTCTCAATAGGACTGAATAAACAAAAAAAAAAATTCGTGATGTAGGAACGCAAAAAATCGCGCGCGTCTAGACGATCGTGAGTGTATGCGCGTGGGAGCGCTTGGATGTGTGGAAGCGCGTGCGTGGTGGGGCGCACGAGTAGAAAGGAGAGGGAACATAGGCCATAGGCCCCAGAGTCTTGCACGAGAATTGATAGAAAGAAGAAGGTCGTCGAGAGTCAAGCCGTTTGTTTAGTCTTTTTTTTTCATGAACAAAGTATTTTAAAGTATTCGTTCAACTCGACAAACGCTAAAAAATTTATTCTATAACGATAAAATAAACAAATGTTTTTGTTATTTTCATACGAGAAAAGCTGCATTTTTCTTTTATGTAGACGATTCCTTATGGCATGATTTTTCTATTTCTTTCGGTAATATTTTTCAATGACTAAAACTTTAGAAGAACGCAGGATAATGAAATCGAAGATACGAGAAGTAGGTTGATAAAAGAAAGAAACTTCCCAAGAATAGATTTTATCAATGCTTATTTTTGTTGAAATACTATATAAGTATTATTCTTGTTCAATTAGTTGAAGTGTTTTGGAGACGATGATAATTTTTCTCACGTTAAAAACAACATCAGGATTAAAAGGATTTAAATTTTCATTTAGCTCCAGGGAGAGCCAGAAGGAACGAGAGCGTCGTGTTTTCTTGAATTTATGGTTGACGGAATTTCGGGAAAAACAAATTCGTCACGAGCGGGAGGCGGAATGTTTGAAGATTCTGACCTGGAAACTTGAAAAGAGACACACGAGACGAGGATAAAAACAAGGATAGAATTTCGGTGCATCTTTATTTTTCGTATTTCCAAAACGTCGCGGTCTTGCAAAATGTTTGCCGGAAATGATAAAATGGCAGAAAAAGAAAGCTCTGCTTTTTCCTCTTTTCTCGTGAGAAATTTTTGGATTCCTCGGTTTTGGGCGGTTCGAAAAACGTTCTCAACCGGAGTTTCATAAATTTTCGGCACGCTTCGAAAAATCGCAAACGCAGGATAATCGAGGGCGAGACGGGAAATAGCAGGAACGAAGAGAAAGAATAAAAAAATATAGAAAAATAAGAATTTCACGAAGGGGATTTCCGCGATAAGAACATTTTCACGATCACGTTCGATCGCATTTAAATTCTTCGAAATCAACGAGCGAAGATGCGTTTCGATTTTTGTCGAACGCGTCGCTGCCTTTATTCGGATCCGTTAAACTCCTATCTATATTAAGGACGTCTTAGATCGCGATATTTATACAACGTTGAAAGATAACAGCGAACATCCGGTTAAGTCGAAAGAAACGACGTCGGATTACTTGAGGATTTATTCGGGATTTTTTTTTCCTCGATTATTCTACCTCTCTTTCTCTTATATATCTGCAGCATTTTTTACCCGTTGTTCACGTAAGTTTGAGTACGCTTTTCTCGTACGAAATACCAGAAAAATAACAATGTTTCACGTGGCGCGGAGAAATGAAATCAGACTTGGGAGCGTTGAAAATAAAATGTACATAGGTATAGGGAAAGAGGAAAGTTTGTTACGAGGAAAAGGATGTCTGCGAGCTTTCTGTGTATAATCCACTCTCCTCCTCCTCCTCCTTCCCTCGAAAAGAGATTTTCGGATTCCCATACATTTTTCGCTTTTCTCCTTCTTTAAGCTCGATTTATTTTTTCCCTCTTCTCTCCGCGTCTCCTCGCTCTCCGACTTTTACTTAACGTAATATATTTTCATCTCGCATTTTCCATCAAACGATTACTTCGCCTTTCATGTTTATATATTCCCCATCAAGTTTATCCCGCTTCTTTCTCTTTCTTTCTGTATTTTCGTTAATACCAATCTGAAAATTTCTTTATTTGTGAGTATCGAATGAATTTTATTGATGAAACTTAAGCGTGAAAAAGAAAGGAGAAATTTTTAAAGTTTTTATTTAATTAATACAACAGTTAATTTTTTACATTCACAAAATTTTTTGTAATCCATGTACACTTTAATTATATAAAATTTCGTGAAAGTAATTGAATTTTATTCAAATTGCGTCTCCGGAATAATTTTTGTCGACGATTTGAAAAAAAATCTCAACATTTATATAAGTTGGCAGACTTTGCGGTCATAAAAAAAACTCTCTTCGCGTATTCCTCCCCGTGTCTTCTCCATTCACTCAGAGGCTTTAAATTATATGTTATTTTTTGCGAGTTTGTATATACCGTGAGTATTTGTCACATTCGCGAAAATCCCGGTCTGTGGAACCTTTCAATTCGCTCGTAAATTAAAATCAACTATAAAATCGATATCCTTTCCTTTCTACGTGCATGCTTTTCATAGCCACGCTTTAGTGTCTAAACTCGGGAACGTATATATCTGTATAAATGAGCGTTGATAGGTCGATATGGTGCCTAGCGCTTCAGCGATACTGTGTTCTCCACACACTCCCGCTCTCTCATCTTTTCGATTGATCTGAATTCCTTTTTTTTTATACGCTCTGCAATAACTGTAAAATTGCTCGAGATCGACGAACGGAGAGAGCGGGACAGAGAAAGTGATAGAGATTTTTCTCTATGAAACGAGTACGGAATTCTCGCGTGGCTGGCAGCACTCTAACGCGGTATAGCTAACAAATAATGTGTGTATAAGGTTATATTGACCCGTGCTACGATCGCTCTGGGTACATACAAAAGAAGCCTGAAATTCAATTGGCCGTTTCGTGACTCTCGCGAATATTTTGACTTACAAATTCGAGTCTATGAATGTTTCGATGATACGGAATATTGGGATTTTTTGCTCCCCTTTTTACTTTTCCGCTTAGAGAGAAAAATATTACAGTTTTTTTCGTCCCGGATGGAAGCATGAGAAACATTTCGTGGAAAAGTTCTCCTTGCGAATACGCGATTAAGGTCGAGTCTTTTGCTTTTTTTTCGTGTATTCTCTGTCGTGACTTTTTTCCTTTTTGCAAGACCCCGTTACATTATTTATTTACAACGTTTCCGTGACAGCTCGATTCATCGGAGATCCTCGATTGACGAGGAAATCTTCGTGGATTGCGGACGACAATTCTTCTTCGCGCTCGTGATTTCTCCTCGTTAGCGAGAGAAAAATGTCGTTTCTTTATTCGTGACGTGCTTTCACCTTTTCTCTTGAGATCCATGATTGATATTTGGTAATATTGTCACGATTATCATTACGATCGGATGGATTTCTTCTGTCTTCACCGAATCGTTGGCGAAAGAATTTTCGTCTGACATTAATGAGACAGATGTTGAGGAAAAAATCACAATTTTCGTTAAAGAGTTTTTTACGACCAACTAAAGTGCAGAAAAAATTGCAAGGAAACGAATAAAAATAAAGCATCCTATTATCATATAGGGTCAATATTTTTTTTCATTTTTTCTAAGTTGCTAACGAGCGATTTTCAGTTTGACGATAATGAGACAAATCAAAAACATTCGAAATTGTCTGCAAAAAAGTTTTTTCGATCAATCATAATGTAAACAGCATATCTGCGAGTAAAATAAATGGATGTCAACATCGTTGACAAAGTTACCACAAAAGAAAAAATACAGTACATATCTTGAAAAAGGAAACTCTGCAGAAAAGGATTGTGGGGAGAGAACAATGTCGATATTTTATTCATAAACGCTTTCATCTTGTTCTCTCGAGATTTTCGATTATTATTTCAGAATATTGTTATTATTATTATAATGACGGCGTGGATTATTTGCCGTTTTCCCAGAGTTCTTATCGAACGATTTTCAGACTGAGGTTAACGAGACAAATTCACGTGAATAAGAATCTCTCGAATACAGAGAACAAATTGCATTACGGAAAATGCATCAAGGTCGAAATTGTTAACGAAATTGCTGAAGAAAAAACGAAAATAATTTCTAGGGAAACTAATTTTCTTTCTTCATTCGTATGACTACTTGCATCTTATTTTTATGGTATTTTTGATTGATCTTCGAGCATTTTATTATGATATTTGAGAATGTCGTTAATATTGTTATGATCGTATGAAATTTAAAAAAAAAATTTCTGAATCGTTAACGAGCGCTTTTAACGAGACAAATAAAAAAAAATTCTCTCGAAAAAGGCTTTTTTGGTTGACCACATGAAAAAAAATGAATGCGAAAAAAAGAAAAGTTGGGAAAAATAAATCGAGGTCAAAATTGTCGAAAAAATTGGCAGAGATAGAAAACGGGGCACGGAAACATGGAAATGAAGAAAGGATCGTGGGCGAGAGAAATAAATTCGTATGCATATCCTCTCCTCACGACATATCTTTGATATCAGAGTGTATTTTATCATCTGAGAATAAATATCGTTACGATTATTATTAAATTCGCATGGATTGCTTTCCACTTCCTCAGTTAACGATTTTCAGTCTGAAATTTTGACGAGACAAATAAAAACGAAAAATTCTCCAAAAGATCATTGACGAATGACCACGTGAAAAAAAAATTGCACCGATGCAGGGAAAAATGAAGTTATGGAAAATGGATCAAGGTCGAAATCGTCGGCAAAGTTGCCAAAGAAAAAGAGCAAGCAAAGGAGCGAGAACGCGGGGATAGAGGAAAGGATTGTGGGCGAGCGAGGCGGTAGGGAACGACGTCTATCAGGTGGAAAGGGTAGAATAAGGGGTAGAAGCGAAGGAAGGAAGGAAGGGAGGGCTCGGAGCGGTGGGCAATAGTCGGAGTGGCGCCGCGACTCTCGTGACGTCTGTCGGCGCGTCGGCCAATCAATAGCATCCCCATGGCAACCACAGATAACATCGCACACACATACACACATGCTCAAAGGCACACGTATACACGTACACACGATTCCAACACCGACTTCGAGCGCCTTTTTCGCGTTCGACTTTTCAACCCTCTCGCACTCTCTTTCATCTTTCTCACTCGGCGCTCCTCCTCTCAAAGTTCACGTGTGTTTACGCCTACAAATTGTTGACTACGAACACCGGACGTAGCGATTACGAGAAAATGCAGAATCGAAAATGTTCTCGATTCGATCGATCTTGAGAAAAATTGGGCATGCTATTCACTGCGGCAAATTGGCCACAAATCTCAGGTGGATTTGCATAAATTGTGATTATGGGAAATCTTGAAATTCAAACTGGATTTTCTGCCTCGGCAATTTCGTTGTAGGTACTGTAACGAGACAAAAGATTCACTATTGGCACATGCAAAATTATGGTCAAATTGAATTTATATTTTTGCTTGAATTTTTGGACGAATTCGTGAAATTCTTCCGAGATAACTGAAGGATAAAGCTAAATTAGCTAAAAACTTGACATATACATTTCCACAAACGTTTCGAAATTTCTGATGCGTAAGATCAAAATAAAAGTGTGATTATTTCTGTTTTCTTCGAATGTATGAATTATTTTTCAACGATGGATCATCAGACAAATTCTCTTCTCGACATCTGTTTATTTTCGTAAGGATCCTCACAGACTGGATAAGGATAAAAGCTGACGCGAAGAGGATGCTCTAACGATTCTTAATGCGAGGGTTATATACGCGAAGGGGCGTGAGAGTGACATGAAATAAGACAGGGTGAAAGTTAAATGAATGTCGAGTCGAGCAGGCGAGGCGAGAATAGCCGATCGACGCTCGGGAATACAAAGTAGCTGTGGAGATTGGATTTGGAGACGTCCTTCTTTCTCGCTCTCACCCATTCTTCTCTCTATCTTCCGAGCACACACGCACACGAACGTGATCTCTGTGCACTTCTCGCGCGTTCTCTTTGTCGGCGAGTCTCTTCTCAGCATTCAATACTCGCAAGAGATGGGGAAAGAGAGAGAGAGAGAGAGAGAGAAGGAAAGAGATCGATTGATCGTAACCTGAACTTTCCGACACGTTTCTTTTTTCCGCGAACCATTTTTCCGCACGAGGCTTCATTCTCTCTCTCGCTCTCTCTTTCTCTTTCTCTCTTTTCCTCCCTATTTCGAAATGCTGCACTGCCGATCATGATTCCGGACGTGACTTCGTCCTGAGCGTATATCGAAAAAATCCGTGCTCGAGACCTCATCCGAACTGTGCCAAATAGTGAATTTACTTTTTCCCCCTTTTACATCGGTTCGATCCTTTTTTCTTTTGCTCTTTTATTCCTCTTTTTATCGTCAAACGTACCGCGGTTGACGTCAACGATTCGTATAATAAATTCCCTTCTCGTTTTCTGTCTAACCTTTTTCTTTATCATCACTTTACACATTTATATTAAATTTCAGTATCGTACGCCAGTTCCATACCGATCACGAAAATTTTCCCTCAAATCGTAGAGAGAAAACGAAATTGCATTAGAAAAGAGTTTGTTCGCTTATATAAAACTCTCGAAATTATTTGTACACGAAGGTATTACGTGTTAACGACTCGAGAGTGAATTTTCAGAGGCTTTAAAATGGAAATAACGTTTCTGAGGGGAAAAAAAAGATGATTCCGGAGATGGAAGACATTAAATATAAGCAAACGTGCAATTTAAACTTATCGGTAACTCACGTCGGTCTAAGCTATAATGAAACTCAAATTTTTCACTTAAATTGCACGAGCAAGCGGACAGAACGATGAGTTGATCATATTTTTAAAAAATTCATTATTCAACGAGATGTTTTCGCTCGGTATCTCCATGGCGACGAATAATTAGACTTTATGAGCCGCGGTAGCGAGCACACGAAGTACAAAGGCCGCAGAGAGTCCCACGCACGAACATACGTACACGGAAAATCGTTTGTTAAGACTTTATTTTTTTTTAATTCTCTCGGACGAGCCAGTCTCCGTAATGTATTCCTCGACACAAAGTGTGCAATTACGTTATTGACTAACGTGCATGATTTCTTTTATTTCCTTCTGCTTTTTTTCGCGTACATGCCAACTATTGCCACTTAACACGAAAAGTTATGTGGGTTAATTCTCGCTCTACCCTTACATAGTCGAATCTTCAAGCGTGTTTCTGAATTGCGGAAAAGATCGTAAAAGTCCCGAGCAACCCCAACGAAAATAAACAACCGAAGAATTTTTTCCCAGTCCTGAATAAATTATAACTATCCATTATTTTCAATTTCCAGAGGGAGAAAAAAATATTCTATTTCTTATTTCAGCGATACCGAGCTGCGAAAATGTCGTTTCCGAATTTCATACACTTCCGCAAGAATCATAATCGAGGAGAATTAAATTCGTCGTGGAGGAAAAGAGAAGAGGTGAAACTTTATAGTGGTGTAAGCGCGATTGTATATTTTACACTTGCTAATGCGTGTGTATACATGCTAATGTGTACACTGGCGGATACGATGGAGTAGAAGAGAAGAAGAAGACTTGAAGAACGAGCGTCGCGGCGCCGCTCCGGCTGCACCCCCATTCCTGGCAAAGCCGCGTCAGAGAAGCCGATCAGCTGGTATTCGACCGGCTTCTAGGAAAGCTTGTGCGAACTTTTCCCCTTCTATCTCTCTCTCTTCATCTCTCATTCCCTTTCTTTCTCCAGTAACGAGACTCCGGTAATACCTGGACTACGTCCAACCAGGTTATCCGCTCCGCCCTGTATTCGCTCGCCTCAACCGCGGGACTTCCTTTCCACCGTTTCCGCCCTCTCCCTCTCTCTTTTCACCGTCTTTGTTTTTCTCCATTTTTACATCTTTCCGGCGCTCTCATTCCGCACGAGCCTTCCAGCGAGAGCTCTAAACAATTTTTTTTTTTTTTTTTTCATTCAAGCTTTCATTTTTCGACGGAAATTACCCGCAGATTTTACAGTTTTCTGGATGTTTTGCAAGAAAGGGACTTTTTTCGATATTACGTTTGCTAATGGAATGTTTGAAAATTACGTTTGAGAATTTCTGACCCTCTCCTTTGAGGTGGAATTGTTGAAGAATGTTTTTTATTTCAGAGGCCGACGTAATATATGACGAGTTACCCAACTCGCGTTGTCTTCCCGAGATCTCGATCGTTCTCATTTCACCGCAATTCTATCGAGAGCTATCTTTGAGATCCGATTGTCATGCTCGGAGACGTTCGCGAGACGCCGATTTTCTTCTTATCTCGTGGATGCCATCTTGCCCGTGTAGTTACGTATATAAATAGAATTTCGAGTTGGAGAGAGCGAACGAGAACCCTGCCCGTGTGTACGCGCCCTCGCATAAGACATACGGGCAGGGGATCAGCAATTCCATTCGACGCCGTCGCGGAACGATTCGAGTTGGGAGCAAGAGAGAGAGAGAGAGACCGCTCGTGCATTATTTGCGGTCTCGGCATTCGATGTAGATGCGAAGATCGTCCCCGAGGGCACCAGAGTCAGATGAGACGAACGGACGGGCATTCCGGACGTTTGATTGAAAATTTCTTGAGATCCGAGAGCCAGGAAGGTATGCGGCTCAACGGTGGAGAATGACGAAGAGGACAGGACCGATGAGAGTGAATGAGAGAGAGAAAATTATTTCCAGCCACGTCGTGTTTTAACTTTATACGAGTATTGAAGAAAATGCACATCGTGATGAACAAAAAAGTTTATAACTTTAAACGCTGGGATCTCTGAACGTATATTACTCTATAGACCGGGAGAAATGACAAATACAATCAAAAAAATTGCATTGAATTCATTTTTAAAAATGTAAACAAAATGAAGTTTTATCAAAATCTTCCGGAAATCGTCCCAATAAAAGCTCAGTATGATGAAAATTACGTCCTCGTGAATTTATCGAAATTGAAGAATTATAAATTGTATGCTTTCCAGCGCCGAAGGTATTGGTCGATAGCGACTGTTTATTTTCTCCGAAACGCATAATCAAAAATCGTAAATTTTATCGAGAATTCATTTATTTCAACTATATGCATGAAAATGTAGCAATGCACAAAAACTTTGTTTTTTAACTAAATAAACGTTTAATGAACTGATGAAATAATTTTTCCGTATCGTCAAGAATATTTTTATTTTTCGTTTCGTTCCAACGCTATTATATTCTACCGATAGGGAAAAATCTCGCTCCGGAGCGTGTGTGCTTGCCCGTAAAGCAAGGCATTTTCTCCCTCCGTTTCCACCTTCCGTTCCCCAGCGTCGTGACAACGGCCGTTATCCGAACGCCGAATATTACAGGCGACATGAGAGGGGGGTAAGGAAGGAAAGAAAGTAGCGAAAAGAGAGAGCTCATAGTGGGGCCAAAAGTTATGGCATAAGTGCTAGGGAAAAAAAGGCGCCACTCAGTGTCCCCCGGTACGACGATAAAGTCTGGGCTTTCTTTTTTCCTCCTTCCTCCTCCTCCTTCTCCTCCTCCTATGAGCTCTTTTGTATAAGAATACGAGAAAAAGCGTATAGCGAAAAAAAATATTTTCTCAGATATGTGACGTACGGGAGCGTGTGCGTTCTCTGATATTAGACTGAGTGGTAGAAAATACTGAGACGTAAGGCGAAGGACCGAGGGCACGCCGAGACGCGAATAAGCGTGGAGAAGTAAAGAAAGTTGTAAGAGACAAATATATAGACTAGAAAGAATGTAATACTCGAGATGAGATAGGGGGTCACAGATGGATACGGTACATATATACTAGCTTGCGTAAAAAATTCAAGGATCTCGTTAGAATCGGAGTCTGCGAGTGTCTGAGGGTGTCGAGTGCTAGTTCTCTTTTCCTGATGTTATTTCTTTCCCTCTCTTTTTACTCTCTGCCTCTCCCATATTTCCCTTCGAAACCCTTTTCAGAAGAATGTACAGTAAAATACATAAAAAAAGAGAACGGAATCATTTTTTTTTCTCCAGATTCCTTCACAGAAAACATTCCTCCTTGAGAGAATATCCGAGAGATCGAGAAACGTGGCTGGAGGAGTCGCGAGAGTTGGGAGAAGAAAAGGAAGAAGAAAAAAAGAGAGAAAATATATCCCTGTAAGACTTGTTGGCTTTGAAATAAGTACGCGACTTATTTTCCTTCTTACATCATATCTCCGAGTAACGGGATTTTGAGGAGGAAAAAGTACAATGGGATCGATGCTTATCTGAGCCTCGCGCACCCTCTCTCCTCGGTGCAAGCTCTCTCGCTCCCGAGGAGAGCCTTCGTAATCGCGGCGCGCTCGGTATCACGAAGAATCTCGCGAGTACACTCGCGAATTTTCAAGTACCGCGTAGCCACCGGGTTTAACGCGATACACGTAAATATATATATATTTTTTCGTATACACGAAAGTATATACCGAGTCTCGGGGAGAAAGTTTTCGAGATATATGGGCTTCGTTGATCGTATAAATCGTTCAAACAGCTATTTCTTCGGGGATAAAGGATACGCTTTACATGTATAGGTATGTGTATATATATATGATAAATATATATGCTATAGATATAATGTATATATACATATTTTCATACACGATCGCCCATATTTGTATCGCGAACTTCACACACGCGCATGTAAAATATACGATTTGCACACACGTGAACGATATAAAATATTTCCAGGACACTTTACCCACTCGTGTGTGTCTGAAAAAAAGAGTCGTGACTGTGGAAAGCAGGAGCTGGATAAGAGCGTAACGAAAACGTAGCGATCCTTTTCCTACTCCCATACCAATACACCGTGCACAATCCTCTCTCCGCCCTCTCAAATAATTCTCGGTACGAGAAAACTTTTTACCGGCCGTTTTATTGTCAGATATCAGAATTTCACCGATCAGAATTTTTCTCCAAAGAAAAACAAGTTTTCCTCATTCCTTCGAGTGTAGTTTTATTTATCAAGATACCGGCGACTTGGAATTTATTTTCTTCGCGCTTTAAATTCACGTTTTCCAAATCTTTTGAGAGAGACGGATAAAAAGAGGATTTTGCTTTTTTATTCTTTTATTTATATACGTGAAATCGAAGTAATGGAAGATCGCTGAGTTGGTATCCAGGGATGCATGAAGAACATGTTTGATCGGATAGTTTATTAAAAATTCAACAAAAAGTGTGTGGTTGGTTTCCCCGTTATACCGTGACAAGGTTTTTACATAAATAAACAGTAAATAAACTTTTTTTGCACGAGTTTTTATTACTTAGCGGATTATTTTCCGGATCGGAGTTTGAAAACTTTTCAAAACGCATTTGATGATTCATTTACTCTCATTTTTTATTCACTCGCAGTATGACGAGAATTTTCCTTTTTAGAAAATAATTTATCAATATTTTAAAATATAATAACAAAACATGAATTTTTTAATAAAATTTTTTTACTGCCCAGAAAAATTTCACAATCTTCGTATACTTTTTCATAAAAAATTTGCTATACCTCAACATAAAATCCCCTTTGAATCTTTAAAAATTGAATGAAAATGATAATAATAGTTCAACGCGGAGTTCATTAAAAATTAGCGATACTTTTCCGTTGGTTTAGAAGTTTCCACTACCCGATGTATTATCCCGGTTCAAAAGGTTGTACCAAAACCAATTCCTGAGCGAAAGTTTGGGTACAGTTGTTCTTGGAGTATTCGTATATCAATGCAGTTGGTACGGTACCAGTCGCGTGTGTTACTTTGTAGCGTGGTATTTGCCGCTTTGCGCTACCCTTGGCGCGTAGTAACACGACGGCGGCGCTCAACCCCCCGCGACGCCAAAAGGGATGACTTTTCGAGACAGACGGAGAGAGAAGAAGTTTGCGAGAGGGCCGAGGGCACCAACCAGTCGTAATCGATATTATACCCTTTACGCTTTTGTGTCCCTCCTATTCTGTCGCTGACAATGACGTCTCTGCATACACTGCGTATTTCCTGTTCAATCTATTCTCCTCCTAACTGCTTACTAAATTTCCTTTCCCACCGTCCTTCTCTCTCGTCTATGTATTTAATCAGATAGTTTTGAAAAGCGAGTAAATCGGGAGAAAGACAGAAATTCAAGTTTTCGAACAAAATAATCTTATCCAGGCCATTTTTAGAATGAACTTTCGACAAAGTTGGCTGAATCGAATTGTACTCGAGTGCAATGGATTTCTTTCACATTTTCATTTCATTTGGATCAATTTCTAAATAATGGAGCTGTTTAAATTAACTGAAAAGTAGAAGGGAAGAAAGAAAAAAGTAGATGGAAAAACTGTTTTTGTGCACGACGAGCCATTTCTGAATAATGAACTGTACATGTTGCATAAATGAGAGAATTGAAGAAAAAGATAAAAATTCGGATAAATTTTCTTTTGCATGGCTAGTCATTTGTTCGAATTATTTTTTTGATAACGTCCACGGTGAGCTTTACGTCAAGTCCGACATTCATTCACTTCTATTTCTGAATAATATACTGTTCAAATCATGCGAAAAAGGGGAATGGAATAGAGGAAGGAAAAAAAATGGAAAAAATGTTCTCTTGCATGGCTAGTCATTCCGGATTATTTTGTTTTGCTGTTTCGCTCAAACTTTCCTATCTCGAATGGCAATCGATAGAAATGCTCTGGTATAGCTCCGCTTTCGGCTTTTTACCCTTCGAGACCGCACCGTGAGTCTACGATATTTAAATGTCAGGAACATAACACGCGCCCGCGTTTGGCCTTCGTGTTCCCCTGATCTCGCCTGTTTCTTATTCTTCCATCCCTTCGATCCATTTCCACAGACGCCAAAGTCACTTTTCCAATTCCGAGGACAACATTCAAGAAAATTCGTCTATATAGAATTCACGAAGTCTCGAACTGCATTTACCTGGTTTTTACGTAATTGCCGAATACTTTGAAAAAAAAAAGAAATCGCGAGACCAGAGAAGGTCGAGAGAAAAGTTGAAATGATTTATAGTTCGAAAGCTTCAACCTCGAAGTTCTCCGTTTATCTTTCACTCGCGTAAACTGTATTCGTAAATTTTCAACTGTTTCCTTGGGCGAGAATGACAGGACGGTTAATTAAGTTTCGACGTTGCGTTACATCGACTCCGATCCTTCTTGTCTCTCATCAAAAAGGTGAACTTCGCTTAAACGGACTCAATTTTTTGTTCATCAGCGTATATATACCTTTTCTCACTGCATTCCGCTTTCCTTATTCCGAAGGATACAAACTATTAAGCCTAATATTTCCTCGAACAATTTAATCAACTACAAACTTCTCTACGAAATAACTTCAAAAGTATTTTTTCATGAATACAACCTTATTGTATATCCGAAAATGCTCTCAAGAATGTTTACCTGCAACAGAAAAAAGAAATGGAAAATTAATTTTCATGCGATTAAAAACATTTACGGTTTAACAACTATGCTCACCGTTATTTATTTCATTTTTAAAAAATTTTTTTTTTCACTGTGTTGTGAATTTTGAGAGAATAAAATACGAAGATAAAAGTAAAAAATGGTAGCGATAGTAAGACAGGAAAAAAATGAAAAATTACTTTCCCTGACGATAAAAAAAATTCTAACACTTTAACAACTATGCATTTACCATTTTATTTATTTGTTTTATATTTTTAGTTTTCTCGTGCTGAGAATTCTAAAAAATGAAAAGCGAAGATAAGCGAGGAAGGTAAAATGAGGAATCGAGTACGATAGAGTTTCGAGGGATCTGGAAAAATGCGAGGCCACGGAAGATAGCAACCTCGCTTCAAGGGGTTGAATTGCAGCGATATACGTAGACCCGCCGCGCCTTCATACGTCTCGATTGAAAAATGTCGGTGTAACGGGAGAGCAACTAGGCGCTATAATGTCTCGATAATAAATTAGTAACGCGAGAAGAGCCTCCGAAGGGTTCTGGGATCCTCGCAAGCGAGCTCCACGAGAGAGGGTTCGCCTTATCCCACTCGCGCAATGAAAGATGTCCCTGATTATACGCAGTTACCATCTTTTCTGGTCCACCCACTTGCGAGGTTTTGAAATTGGAGCTTCGTGCTTTTTCCCATTTTCTTTTTTTTTAGAATTTTATTTTTCACACCAAAGTCGATTTTTTTCAAAGAAATTCCTTCTCGCCACGAGTCCCGCTGCAGAAAACGCTTGGGGGACGAAAGTTGAATGTATCTCACGCCCATAGGTTTTAAGACGAAGTATAGGAATATATTAATATATATATATACGTACATAAGAGCTTGTTGTGTACGGCCATATACATTAAATACCCTGTCACCTCGTTATGCTAATTATTTTAATCTCGCATCGCCTTAGTCGGCCTATATTAAGTGTCACTGTGTTTTTTTTTCTCTCATTTTTCTCTCGGTTTGCTCGTCTCACTTTACTCCCGCTTTCATCTTGTCCTCAAGCGAGTCCAGTATTTGAGAATGTACATATATATGTGTATACGGAGATATATATATGTCATTGCGTGACCATGGGACCGACTAAGAGGAGGACGAGGACGTTACTTCCCTTCGGGGAGTATAATAAAGTTTCGCTGAAACTTGCAGCGTCGCGAGATTTATTCTTGCGGTGAGACTCTCGAGATTCTCCTTTTTTTTCCTCTCTCCAATTTCTTCTCTCACTTTTTACTCTTTTTTTTGTTTTTTTTTCTCTTTTCACTCTTTCTCTCTCCCTTTCTTTTAATACTCTTCGCTTTTTCGCGATAATCTTTCTCAACGTATTTGCCAAGTTTTTGTTCCTTCCTGCTCTCCTTTTTCGCTCGGACTGAAATTTCATGGAAGAGGTTCGTCGATCGCGATTGTCTCTCGTGGGAACATTTTTATTGAACTTTATCGAGGTGAAGTTTCCGTACTTGGATTTTATTAGAGTTAAATATGGAAAATTGAAGCTCGAATTTCCTCTTGATTTGACAATCTGATAAAGAAAAAAACGTTTCGTCGAGTTTAGTTTTTTTCCCATAATATTCATATAGGACTTTTTACGCGAAGAGAACAAATACTGATGAATGATTGTCAATTTTTATTTTTTCTCGATTTAGTAATGAGATTTTCAATTTATTACTTCATTTTCCGCGAAATTCATAAAAAATATCCCATCACCAGTCTGTGTCAAAGTTTTTGTCAATTTTTTATAAACTTCAATTAAAAAAAAACATATCCAACATATTTATGTTTTATCTATTTATCAAAACTCCTTATGCTCTCCACGTAATTGAAATATTGAAAGTTCATTCTCAAAAAATTTCCATCACAGTCGAAATGTTGATACGACCAAGAAAAACGGAAAGATAAGCGGAAAGAGACGGGAATACAAAGAGGAAAAGCAGAGTCTGTAATAACATTTTCCGCGTGCGTTCCCCCGTATTATTTACGGGACTGTGTTCCTATTTACTCGCATATGTATATATGCGCCAAACAAAGTATGCAATATACAGGGAAACTGCGGTCGTTGCGAAAGTGTAGGCTATGAGAACAAGAGGGAGCGAGAGAGATGGCGATATAGAGTAAAAGAGAGACAGCGAAAGATGAGAGAGGAGAAGGAGAAGGGGTGCAGGGTGCACGCGAACGAATTATTTCGGGCGTACCGCGAAAGCCTCGCGGTGGAACCCCGGAAGGCAATTTTCCCAGTTAGCTAGAACCGCTGTTACTACCGAAATACGTTTTCTACATACGTTTGCGCTAAACACACGTTTATGCACGCACCCGTGTGCATATTCGGGTTTATATATAAACGAGAGTAGAGAAAGAGAGGGAAAAAGGGAGAAGAAGCTCTTGGCGTAACCCGCCAAACTTTCCAACTAATTTCCACGCGGTGCGCCTCGCGAGAACCGCGCTCTGCTCTCGTTCTTCTCCTCTCCGTCATATTTCTTTTTCTTTTCTCTATACATATCATTCTCTCTCTCGCTCTCTGGGCTCGTCTCGAGACTTTTCTTTCTATGCGAGGAAAGGGTGAAACAGATACCATCTCGTTCTTGTACGTTTTCCACCGTATAAGGGAGTAAAATGGGACGAAAAATAAAAAGAGAACTCTCCTCTCTCTCTCAACTTTCTCTCTTTTGTTTCTTCTATTCGAATCGATTAAGGTATGTAAAATCGTTCTCTTGAAAATTAATAGCACTTTGACTCGGTTTCCCCAGCGTCTTTTTCACGAGTTTCCTCGATGGTTAATATACGCCCAGGTAGAAGCGAATCGAAACGAGGAAAAGTTAAAAGATCGTGGAATATCATATGACGGTCTCGTTTAATTAAATTCTGATTCGGTGCAAAGTTTTGCCGGTTACGAGTCGGAGATTGGTACGGTTTCAAGACAAAGTAATAAGTAGAAGAAGTATGAAAGTCTCTCGAGAGAAAGAGAAAAGAGAGAGAAGGGCGTAATAAGATTCGAGTCTGTTTCCGAGACACCGGGTGCGATTAATGCATCGCAAAACGAGAAAAAAAGTATTCCGGCGCGTACACGCAGACGTAAAACTTATGCTCGAGATTTCTCAAGTATCAAAAAAATGTCTCAATGCGAGAATTCGTGTTCCCTTCAATAAAGAAAAGAAATTCGAGGCGCGCTGGGAAAAATGAGGAAAAATAAAGGAAGGATACAAGATTAAAGAGAAAGAACGATTTTAACGCGAGGCCATCAAGAGTCTTCGAAGAAGGGGTCAAGAGAGAGGGTGTAAAGATAAATTGAGAAGCGTATACAGGGAGAAAAGGGCTCTGCGAGGGTAAAGAAGGAATGAAGAGCAAGAGAGAGAAAGAGAAAGAGAAGGATAAAGATAGGAAATCTCCGTCTCTGTCGCGAGGTATATAGAGGAAGCGAGAAGAAAGTTACAGCAAACAGTTCACGAGGACGAAGAAGTGGAGAACGTGTACTCGAGAATGAATGGCTCGACGGCTGGCTATGGCTCCATGAGGGTAAACTCCTGAGGATGGGCTCGAGGGTGGATATTCTATATACAATATACACATATACAATATATTCTATCCTTGTAATATGTAACATTATTCGCACACACGTTTGCGTTGCTCGAGTGTGTGCACATTCGTAATGAATGCACTGGCGACAAAAGGGCCAAGAAAGCTAACCATCATGGTTTCAGGGGTATATTAAAGCAATAATCATACAACGAACGAGGTGTGGGGGTTGTTTCGTTCCGGAGCGATGCCGGACCTTCTCCGTAGCCCCTCAGGATGGTCCTTTCGGGAGGGAACGGACAAGCCAGCGAGTGTCTAACGTCCTCGTTTCGGATGCAAGAACATCGCTTTAAATGGCAACCCCACTTGGGACAGGACTCGAGTGACTTTTATCCTCGCGTATGCGTAGATATATATACCAGCTGCTTAAATATTCATACGTTCTCAAATATACCTGGGACAGGGTTTCGCGCTTCGGCAGATTTCTTTCATCATCCTCGTCGCGATGAATCGATATTTTATATTCATTTACGATTTTAATTTGTTTTTATCCACACGCAGCGTATATTTTTTTAACGATTCTGGAAATCTTTTGGAAACAAATTCTGGCTCTAGGCCAAAGATGACAGATAGAAAAGAGACCGAGGAAAGAGATTTTTCGCGGTATGAGGAGATGAAATGGAGCATCCGAGAGGATCTTTTCTTTTCCTTTCGCTTCTCTTTCTCTCTCTCTCTTTCACCTTTTTACTGAAGTGCTCTCTATAAAAAAAGAGATAGATAAAGGAAAGGGAAAAATCTGCATTTCGAAAAAAGGAGATCATTTGGGAAAAGAGCCGAGCTTCGAATTTTACTGATGAAGCTAGAGAGGGAGAGAGAGAAGAAAAGTGGACAAGGAGAGGGGCGAGAAGAAGAAGAAATAGAAACGGGGGAGTCTGCACTTCGGTCATAACCCCTGACGAAAGATTCTTGAGCCAAAAGCCTCGCGGTACTATGTGAACCCGTTTCCTCACACAAACACACGCTTTCTTATTTGCAATACATACACGTGTACATGTACAATACGTGTATATATATATATATATATATGTACGTATAATATAGAGAAAACGGCGGCGAGTTTCTCTCGTGGCCAATGCTTTTCGCCGGCTAACACGCGACCGTACTTTCTTTTCTTGTCCCTTTCTCTGTCCGCTTCTTATTTTTTCATTTGTT
Organism: Cremastinae sp. B BG-2022a; assembly: GCA_030522605.1. NCBI lineage: Eukaryota > Metazoa > Arthropoda > Insecta > Hymenoptera > Ichneumonidae > Cremastinae sp. B BG-2022a. Next base: position 141,266 of record JAPYYX010000170.1, read on the forward strand.
TTCTTTTCCGGCCGGGGAACGCCGAGGGAGATTCCTTCTTCGTGTACCCGTCCGTATACTTTTTCTTCCTTTATACGTACGTTTGTATCACGCGCTGCTGCAAAGGAGAAAGAAATTCGAGAGAAAGAAAAGAGAAAAACGTCTCGCAGGGGAACCACTTAAACGTGCGGCCGCGACGACTCTTATCGTCCACTGGACCCCTCTCTAATGTAATGAACTCGCGCCTGCTCTCAGACTCAACCTCGCATTGCTTTTCGCTCTCGCAATCAAATAACGAAGCTCGATGTTTGGGTTAAGAAATTCCTCCCTTCGTCGATTGAGAAGCGAGCGTACGTTCTTTTTACTCGAGGAGGAACAAAATAAATGAGAGAAAAAGGGAATATAAACGAGAAAAGAGAATATAAAAGGAGAAAGAAGAAAAATAAGTGGTGAAAATAAGAGACGAAAATTATTCGTGTGCTCGACAAAAGGGTGATAATCCTCTCGAGGAATTTTTATCCTTTCGCGACCCTCGCATTTACCGGCGAGTCAAAGATGCAGAAATAATAACCTCTTACTATTCATTTTTAGCGATAACAAAGGGAGAAAGACCGAGAGGATTATACCGGGCGATTTGGTGAACGATTTTCATTCCGAAGTTTCAGATTTATCGAACGGCTATTCGGTATTATTCGACAGACGTTTTTTATCTCTATTTTTTTACAGATGCTCTGTATCAATCGATCTATCAGACGTAATAATCGCACAAATAACGTTCGTTGTTCTCTGCTCTACTAAAGTTTTCGCGAGCAATACTGCGATTTAATTCGATTCAATTACTTATTTTTCCTTTTTTATTTTTCGATCGATTTGCTGTGTTTTTTCATTGTACGAGAGAAGAAAATTGAGTGTAAAAATGATGCTAGACGGTTTCGCGGGCGGGGTCGCGTTCTCATATTTTTTTTGGTGACATTTTTTTTAGCGAAAAATAAAATAGAGAAAGAGCAAATTTTTGTCCAGCCGATAGGAAATTCGTGCATACGTCCCCGTAGGGGCCAAAAGTTCGGACCAGCCCGAGATAGATCGATGAGTGATATTGCGAGGGTGGAGGGAAAGAGAGGGCCGAAAATGGAGATAAAATTCGGATGCTCGATTAAAAGCATAATCGGTTTCACGCCTTATGCGCACGTATTTCGCGTACGATGATCACGCGTGAGTAGATTTTTCATTTTTTTTCCCCGTCGTTCCTGCAAATACGGGATTTTCCTGCTGTACAAGCACTTTTCGACATTTTTTTCATTACAGTTCATTTTTTCGAGCTATTTTATCCTGAAATTTGCGTTTTGACTCTTACCGAGAAAGTTTTCGGGTGGTTGCGCCAGGGTGAGAGGGCGTCAGGGAGGGTAAAGGGGGGTGCGTGCGAATTTCACATATGGCAAGTTGTTTTTACTGGTTACCGCGCAGTTCCCTCTGTTTTTCTCTCTTTTTTTTTAAGTGTGCATAGATATAAATCGTCGTTCAGAGCTCCCACTCTGTATACGGTGTTGGCGAGTTACGCTCATCTGCCTGTAAATTCCGGCTAATTCACAGCTCGACAGTACAAACTACTATTTTCCCCGCGCCCCCGCAATAGCTCTTCCTATCTCCCGGGTTTTTCCTCTCTCTTTCTCCTTCGCCCACTGACGGAAACATCCCTCCGAACTTGGCCCCTTCCTGCCCCGTCTGTCGTGACTCGCCTGGCGCGAAAAAAAAAATCGCGCAGCTGCGTTCTCCATTAACCACCAACGAGTTTCTGCATTATTTACATTTCCGGTATACAATATACGCGTATGAAAAAATACGTGTGCGGCATCCCCCGCCAATATTAACGGGAATGCTAAATTTCAAATTTTATTTCTCGTCCGAGATTAAGCTCCGGGAATTTATTTTTTCGTGATTACAAGTCGTCGGGCAGATTTTTATTTTCGAGGATTCTGAGAATACGAGTTGAATTTTTTTCATGGAATAAATTCCCTGTTTTTGTTCGTGCACATGATGGTTAGGAGAAAAATTGAGTTAAGTTTTGCATAAAAAATTCTTTTTTTCGTAATAATTTTTCAAGATTGACACCGATTTTTTTTTCTGAAAATATATTTACTCGTTTTTTGTGATCGTTTGGATAATTGAAGTGGAGCTTGTGTATATAAATGAAATTTCGTTATTCTTCTAAAAAAAAGAAAAAGCTAACTTGAACCTTTTTAATCAACAATTTTTCATTAATGGAAACCATGCAGAATATGATGCTGAGAATGCAAGATGAATTTTTACTTTCAAAACAAAATAATTTCTATCCCTCTTGTTCGTGATTACTCTGAGAATACGAGTTGAATTTCCTTTGAAAAAATTCCCTGTCACTCGCATAATGTGTATACGAAGGCTGCCCAGGTGACTTTGCAGGCTCACAGAGAAAGGTTTGAACGGGAATAACGTATATATTTTCCAGGTTGCCACAAGGGAAAATCTTGGACGCGAAGACGTGGCTGACGTTGCCGCAAGGAGATTTCCCTCGCGGCGGGCACGGGCACACACGCGTAAATTTAGCCCGGGAACGTTTACACGTGCATCACCGCGCGCCGTACGAGAAAGATCGGTTTCGATGCTCGCCGCTCTCGCTTCTTCGGATTGCGTTATAAATCGTCAATGCGGTACTTATAATGTACCACGTACGTTATAATTTAAGTACATACATTTTTTACGAGGCCGCGCTTGCACGCCAGACTCTCGCGAATATATATTCATAATCGAGGGCTCGTATACATTCCGGTTGGATACCGAAGAACCAGAGGGGAGGGAGAGAGAGGGAGACAGAAGGGAAAAGAGAGAGACCGATCGCCAGAGGTGTGGTTCTACCGATGGGAATCGGCTCGGAACGCCAGATCGAACGAGGGACGATTTTTATTTTTCACTTTGCTCACTGAAAAATTGCTAGCTTGAAAAAAATAGTCGAGCGTTCCAATATCTCTTTCGCTTTTTTTCAAGCTCGTCTGCTTTCCAATTTTAATTTTTCAACAATTTATGCGGCTCTCAACGAGGGACAGGAGACTGGAGCATATTTGATTGTCGTTGGGTTGATATTATTGTCGTTGTTCGTTACATTATCATTTTTGTATTGGAGACGTTTTGAATTGCGCTGAGGAACATTTTAAAAACGATTATAATCATCAGCATCTCATTTGCTTTTTTTGAATCTTTTGTTTACTTTCTAATTTTTATTTATGCAGCCCTCATTCATAAACAAGAGGAAACAGGAGAATATTTGATTGTCATTTGTTTTTTATATTCGTTTTATCATTTTGTATCGTAACGCAATAAGACAAGTTGAATAAAATACCGGCGTGATATTTGCCCCAGTGTCATTTTGAGCGATCCCACTTCGAGGTAACGCGTTCTGGTGCAAGAAAAAGCCGTTAAACATAAAATTTATTCATTATTGGTATAAGATATTATTAAATTCGGTTAGCTATCGTTTGGCAAGCAAAACTTAGTTTCGAGCTCTTCCTGTCACGCGCTTCGATGTACAAAGAAAGATAAGAGCAAGATCCACCGGTGTGTGTGTGCGGTACAGAGGTTGAAGTTTTGTGCAGAGATATATACCGAGTAATGCGAGAGGGGTGAGGGGATTAACGGTAGAGATAGGAAAAAAGAAAGAGAGAGAGAGAGAGAAGGGAAAAGAAGTGAACTCTCGGTGGATCCCACTCGCGCGGTGATGGAGAAAAAAGGAAGAGAAGGAAAAGTGAGTCGGTGAATTTATTAACTTTGAAAGCGGCCTCGCAATACCACGACGATTGCGGACCTTTTTTCTCTTCTTTCTCTCTCCTCCTCTTTATCTTTTTCTACTGAAAGAGGAGAATTCTGGCTAAACCTCGATTTCGTCTTTTAGCCAAGAGCAGAAGAGTCTCTCTCTCTCTATCTCTTTTCTCTCTTTCGGACGACTTGTAATTTCATATTTTAGATGTATATATTCTTTGAAGTTTTCGTGCCTCATCGACTTTCTTTTCCTCCTCTTTTAATGGTCCAAAGACTTTTAGAGACGAACATCATTTTTTCATTCTATTAAGTTTTTTTCGCAATAACGAAATAAAACAAAATCAAATAAAAAATGGGATATTGAACGAAATATGTATTTGACTCTCGATGATGGTAAATAATTTTACTAAAAAGGAAATCTAAATTTGGAGCGCTATATAGAATTTATGACATGATTGGGATACGCATACTTTTTGCTCTCTTATTCAAGTTAAAAAATCGGTTCCACTTGTGAGGAACGGCGCTTCCATTATTCCATTATTGAAGCTTTAGCTGTCGACGAATCAAAAAGTTCCAAGAAGAATCTTTTTTTATTCTGTTACATTTTTTCGCAATAACTGAATAAAATGGAATCAAATGAAATACCTGGGATGGTAGGGAAATCTTCGACTCTCAGGAAAAGCGTAAAAAAATTAGTCAAACATATTTCTAAATTTGAAAATTTAAATGATATTCATCACTCTATTTGAATAAAGCATATCTTTTTTTAGCTTTTTCATCCAAGGTAAAAAATAGGTTTCACGTGTGAGCAACGGAGTTCCCATTATCGGAGCTTTAGCTGTCGACGGGCCACAAAGTTCACCGGAGAAAGACCCTTCACCTCTGTCTCATGGAAAAGAGACGAAGTGAGAAAAAAGAAGGATCTCAGAGAGGGTGAACTCTTCTACACTCGTCTTTCGCTGCAAAAGCGAATGATCTTGAATCGTGTAAGCGTAAAGGGATCGTCCGCAGGATTGTTGCGATCGAGACAGCCATCAACGAAGCTTTAACCCCCGGATAGGCCGGTCATGTATACCTATATATGTGCAGATATAACGCGAGACAATTCACCCTCCAAGCTGGATATATCAGGGAAAAACCCTTGAATATAAATGTGTATCTTACGGATTGCTGAGTCACGACCGAACGATCGTGATTCGTCAATAGGATAAAACAGTTCAGGCGTAGCCTATACCTTCCCTTTCATTCTTATTCTCACCTCACTTTACGTCGACACCTTTTCTTCATCAAAATGACTTCAAGATTTCTATCTTAAAATTACTTGAATTTTTTACGAATTGGATTACCAGGTTCCTTTTTTTATTTTAAATTTTGTACTTTACGAAAATTTCTTTATATCACAAATATTGACCGATTGAATAGAGAGATACTCATCAAATTGGAGCATTTGATTAAAAAAAAAATTCTTTTTGAATCATCAATTTTATATTGAATTCGGCATATCAATCATTTTATATCAAAGCAGTTTAAAAAAATCGGAAACCTGCATAGTGTAGAAATGTTTGCGAGTATAGTTTATCAGAAATTAAATATTCACGTTACATTTCAATTACTTCATCTGCCAATTTCATGGCTTCGATCACACATAAAATCGTTTTTATATTCACCATTATCAACAGTGGTAATACCTGATAAACAATGTGAAACACAGTAAGGGTGTAACTCCGTGATATATTATATTACGGTAAAATTTACGTTCGGAGATTATCGATCGAGAGTCATAGCTTTCCAGGAGGAACGAGTTCACTGAATCAAAGTTCGGGGAGACTCCTATTTTCGGAGTTGGAAATATTTTACCACGATACAACAAAGGTATACACAAGTGCTGTTTGTGTAGATGAAGCAGAACTTCTATACAAAAGTGCTGCTTCGCGAAATCTATAGGAGAAAAGGGACGAGAGGGACAGGAACGTGGATATTACATATCGTCCAGAAGATCGACTTAGCGAGACAAGAGAGAGAAATGTGCGGAGAAAATCTGCGAGGCTGACTCAGAAGGAGAAATGCAGTTTCAAAAATAAATAAAGAAAATTTGGAAGATAAGGAGAAAGAGAGAAAGAGGAGGGAATAAGATGAAGGCGAAGCAAGTTTTGGATGTAAAGGGAAAAACGAAGAAGTCGAAGAGAAATAGTCGTTCCTCGTCGATGGAGAAAGGGTAGTCGTAGAGCGTATGGCTTTACGAGAATAGGAGTAAATGCTCCATGAATGAAGGATGAGGGCTCGAGGGCAGTGCGACGGCCCTTCTCAGGAGCTCTTGAGATTCTCTTTTCCCCGTCCTCCTCTTTTCCTTTTTCGCTTCGTATATTTATACATATTGCGAGCCAAAAACGACGTACGAAATAACTATGGCCTTTGGACTAAAATCATCCTCAGCGAGGATATTTTACCTCTATTTTTTCTCTCGGACCAATCACGTTCAAGCCTCAATCCTCTTTTTCATTCCTCCTTATCTTACGTTAAAACGTATTTGTTTTTTTCCTTTTAGCGACAATCCCTTTGAAATCTTTTCAATCTCACGACCTCTCATTCGTCATTCAGATTTTGCTTATTCGCAAATATTTAATTATTTTTTTCGTTGTATGTATAATTTAAAAAATATATAAAGTGTACATATTGTAGAAAATTGCTAGAAACGGAGAATCATTCAATCGATTTTCACGAAGACTCGGCATTTCGAATTTGCTGACGCACCATGTGCGATCCTTTTTCTTTCTCTCTCTCTCTCTGATGATACTTCGATGTGCACTCAGACAGCACATAGCGCTCATACGTTTGGCAATTTCGACGAAATGGAACCGTAATATCGTGTACATTTTATATAAAAGATATGACTGTATATGCTCGAATATATCCTACAGGAGCCATGAAAGATTCATGGCACCTTACATGCTTGCGGCGTAGCGGCCAAAAGCCAACAGAAGAACACGGCGCACAGTGCAGCGTCGCTGCATATACAACCGAGATGAAACACTTACAGACTTTACCAAGCATTCATTCTCGAAATCCGATTTCTCGACTCTCTGGTACGACAGTATTTCAAACAAAAATCAATTCAATCGAAAAAATGCGCATTATATCGGAAAAAAATAAAATGAAAGCGATCGGTTTGAAACATTACGATAAAAAAGTTTATAAAATAATATACCCGTAAAATATAGCTTTTTGCCTTTTATACAGAAAAAGTATGAATTACATTTTTATGCAGGACGCGTTCTTTTTGGTTTATTAGTTTTGGAGCGCTGATTAGTCGGAACCGCAGACCAAAAAAGGAAGGGTCAATATAGGAAGATGAAAAAGCGTTAGGACGAATAAAGAATAATCGAGAGGGAGAGAAGGAAATCAAGACGTTCCTGCCAATCGAATGAGAGAGCATTTTCAAAGGAGAGAAATGATAGAAAGAGGAGAAAAAAGACGATAGATAAGAGCTTCTCCGCTGTCCCGAGGGTTTTCTCTTTCACGTCCTGATTTTCTTGGACGTCGGATTTTCCGTTCGGCGCAAACACCATATCCATGGGGAAAAATTCATGGACGCACATGCACAGGCTTGTTCTTTTACGAAGGCACGTATACGTATATAAACGAAAAGGAAATGCGCGTGATACTGAAGAATTACGTGCCAGGGTTCGCAAAAGCTGGCCAGTCCGAAGTCTCAAAGTACGAAAATTCCACCAGTTTCCCTTTGTCTTTTCCTGTACGCCTTGGCACGTGTCTCTGGACGGGTATGTGTATAGATCTGTTGTATATGTGTGTGTGCGTGTGATCTCGTTCGAATTAGGATGTAATCACGGAAAACCAGAAACGTGCTTGGACGGCTCTCTCCAACTTAACTCGTCCTCCACTTCATTCGCCCTTTTCGCGTAGCCATCAAGATTCCTCTTATTATTTCATCCGTTAGCATTAACGAGCTCTCAGCAGTTCCTCTTTTTTCCAGTTACCGTTTCATCTGTTTTCATGACGTTATACAGTGTTGATTTTCAAGATTTAAATTCTTGAAGCATCGAAAGCAATTAGCGGAGGTAAAAAATTGCACTCCAGACCAGTTCTAATTTCTACAGATAAAAATTGTGAAAGTTTTTCTTAATATAAGAAAATAATTCTTTCGATTCGAGAAATAATTGAAGTGGGAAGAGGAACACATATTTTTGATGGAAAAACAAAAAAGCGAACTTCTCTTGAAAATCCGACTTTATCAATTTCGGGGATTTATTTCAATCTTTTAATTTTATGAGTTTTTAAATTAGAGTTCGTGATTTTTTAATGAAAGGGAATTGTTGAAACACACGTTATGATGTGATGAAAAAGTCGGAAAAAAGTAAAAGAATGCAAAAAAAACGAGTATATGCATCAAACCGAAAGGGAAAAGCCGAGGCGGAAAAAGAGAAACCGGGCAGTGAGCTTGCGCTGTAAATACATCAAGCATAAAAGTGAAGCGTAGCACGTGCCTTGAGGCGTTTTCCACTTGGAAACAACGAGAAATGCAAACACATATTTTTACTCTCTCAAACCTATCCTCACTCGCATTAAAATTTATCTTTTTTCTTCTCACTTATTTCGCGCTCAACGACTCAAAGTTACTTACGAAATCTTTACAGCATTAATAATTGTACAATTAATTACATTTATTTTTAAAACTAGTTTAACTCTGATTAGGATAAATTATATTACAAAAAGGAGTTAATTGAATTGGTTTAAAATTTTCATTTTCAAATTTATCCAACTTTTTACATTTTTGTTTACTCTCAAATATCTGGTATGTGTGTGGAGTTTGAATTTCTCGTTTGAGGCGATATCAGGTACGAGATACTGAAAAAGGATGAGACAGGAGGAAAAAAGCTCGAACAGAGATGGAAGAAATTCGTTTCCGCAAAACCACGAAAGGGTCCCTCGCGAACTGTATAGTGTCAGACAAAAGTTGATAGTGCTGAAAAGGGGAATATGAGAAGAACCGAGGAGACGAGGAAATAGTGATGTACATAGTGATATGTATGGAGAGTCGGAGAGTAAAAGTTGGAAAGAGGAGAGAGAAAAGATTCGGCGTTAAAAAACGCGAACGTAGCAGAGACGCGAGCAGGTTATCCCCACTCCTTGTTCACCTCAAAAAGCGAATCCGACGAGTCTGAAATCTCAAGTAGCTGGCCATGGTTCACTTTAGTTCTCTCTCTCTCTCTTGTTTCCCTCTCGTTTTCTTTTTTTTTTCAGACGAGTATGGCGCATCGCCACCAGCGAGACAGAATCTTTTCACATGAAACTCTGATGTCTCGAGTGGAAGACAAGAATCAACCCTGGTCAGAGACGTATAGAAATACACATAAAGATTTTCCAAACAATATTTGGTCTTGAAACGCCAGTTTATCAAAAATCGAACTGCAAAAAAAGTTTAAACACAATAAATAAATATTCAAGCAATTGAAAAATCGATATACATATGTAGTGGACCTAACATTTGTAGAGCAGGAACAATGTGGATTTAATTCATGCATAAGGGTTGACTAATGAATTGAGAGGTGAATACGTTTTTAATTTTGTTTTAATTCGATATCCGAATATTCGTTTGCGGACTACGAAAACTTTCTGATCGAATGAACTTGAAGAAAAGATCAGACAATCAAGAATAATATTTTTATATATTTGCGAAATGTAAATATGTATTTTGATATTTTATTAAATTCAGGCAACCATTCGTTTTTACATAAAAGATGAATCTTCGATAAGGGTTGAAGTGGCGTAATTAAAATTCGTCGATCCATGTGGAGTAGTTTCCATTCCATTCAAATTTAGAAGTGATATGTATTTCTGAGTACTCAGCTCGGGCCAATCTCTATAACTCGTCCCATCTCATTTTTCTGCCACTATTTCGTGAAAGAGGCTCTTCTTCGAGCAATCGGGAAAAACGAGTTAAAGAAGAAAAAAAAGAGGAAAAAATGGATACCGGGGGATATGGAAGAGAAGTAGAAGGAAATAAAAAAAGGAAAAGTTCTTTCCTTCTAACTGAAATAATAAATTCCGAAAGGACCTTGGAGCCTCAACTCTTCCTGTCCAATGAGGACGAAGTGGAGAGGATAGGGGAATATCTCCCATCGGTACGATCAATCTCGGTCTCGAAACTTGGCTCTCGCTTATATCTCGAACGACATATAAGTATATAGTATGCGTGGATCCACATCCTCCTACATATTCTCTGTTTTGCAAAAGAAATTACTGCGTTCTCGAGTAAATCCTCACGATCCGTGTGTCACTGGCAAATACATTTAAACAGGATTCCTACTCGTTCGAATATACCGATTAAAAGATGGACGGGAAGTAAACTTTCGAACTCAATTGTTTGTCAACGATATAAAAACGCGATCCAAGAATTTACACCCTGCCAAGAGAGGATCCGCACGAATGGCCCGAGGATGAGCAATGCTTATAAACGACACTTTAGATAAATAAAAATGTATTCCCGAATGTAGGACGAAGCGATAGCCAGCTTCTCGGACCTCTTTTCAACGAAACTTTGCCCTCTCATCACTTGCTTTTTCACTCCTAACGTTCCACTGTGGATCTCTGATGTGTGGGACATGAAAAATGCATTCGTCGACCCTCCGAGGCACTTTGCCGTTCGAGAATCTCGGGTTATGGTCCTCCATGGCCTACGGTCTCCTTCCCTCAACCCGTTCAACTTAAATCACCGACGAACTGCAACCTGCCACCACTTTTCGGATCGAAACTTTCATATCTATGTACTTGGGTAGAAAGAGTAGGCGAACTTTCCTACACGTGCAAGATACGTTTTTGTCTGCATAAGGTTCTTCTGTATGTAACATTTTCCTCCTCGCGTGTGTACTCTTCGGCTTCTTCTTTCTTTTCATCCCTTTTGTACCTCCCGGCTTCTTCATCGTTCGTCTTTTCTCCCGCATATAGTTTATATGTGCACATTTATATTACTCGAGTATGTGATCATGCCGGAAGAGTCCTCTCGCAATCCGACACGACTCTTTTTTATTCCTCTACTTTTCTTTTTGCACTCTCTTGACTTTTCCCGTACAAAATTCCTCTCCACGTCGCTCCTACATTTTTATTCTTGTACTTTCGACAATAATGTCTCTTCTCTCTAGAATGCGGCTGGCGCCTTTGCAGAGGCGATCTTTCAAGCATGTTTGTCGTCAGTTGAAAAATCGGTGGATAAGTTCGCGCAATAAATATCTTCTATCACCCATACGTATAGATTCTTCAAACGATGTCTTTGTTTCGTGGAAAATTTTCAAGGATCGATTTAAGGGCAATGGTACAGTCACGGGACCATCCAGATTTCATAGATTACGGATATATCAAATAATAATTCATTTTCATCAAAAATTTAACCATATCGCCGTTCATTGAATCGAAAAGAATATATCACCACTTTTTTAGCCGAATTTTTCAATATTAAGGGAGATATCTGTATAGAGGAAAAATTTCACTCGCGTTGATCCCTCATCGTGATTTTTATCGACAGATTTCTCCCTCAATATTGAAAAATTCAGCTCAGAAAACAGTGATACATTTTTATTCATTCAAAGAACGGCAATACGGTCCAATTTTCGATGAGAATTCACTTATTAATTAGTAAATATGTTATTTTCGAAATCTGGTAACTTTTGGGTTGTCATTGCTAAGATGTCATAATCTGTCTATTTAGAGAAGTTTCTGGTAAGCGTGTATTTTTGTATTTAATTTGGATGGACGTAATAGCAAGACGAGTGCCAAGAAAAGAGATTTTCTTGGGTTACTGTGAAAATCATCTTATCGCTAGAAGGCAAAGACTCTCCCTCGTCATCTCGTCTTATCCTTCCGAATCCGCGGGAGTTCCGATGACGTTTAAAGCTGGATTAACCCGGAATACAGTCGAGATGGCGATGCTGGTAAAAGTGCCAGTTTTTTTTACTTCTCGGTTTCTTTTTTATTCGTTTTTCTCAACCTCGTGAAAATTTGTCGCTTATTTTCCCGCAATCTCAAAATGCGTTTAGTATCGCTGAGATTGAAAACCGTAATTATATTTTCAATATGATAAGGAGTATCATCTTGCGAGATTTTTTTTTCTTTTGAAATTCATAAGGTTCACGTGTGATTGGGCAAGGTGTGCAAGAATATGAACTTCATAGTCACTATCTGTGCATGATTCTTGGTAACTTGTAGGATCGAGGTATAAAAAATCCCTCCTTCCTGTCTCAAATAATCACCTGGAACAAACCTTACGTCCCCACGGAAGAATGTAATTTTTTTTTATTTGCGAACAACCGCATTTTTCCAACTAAAATATTCAATTATGCAGCACGCGTACTAGGAAATCGAGCTATCGTGTCGGTGAACGTGGATGCAACCCCTCGTTGCATAAATATAAGGTATTCAACCACTATAGCGATTGGACTTTTTCGGAATATCTCAAAAATCAAAAATACATATTCTACGTTCATCACACTTATAAAATCACAAGGAAAAAACATTGTCGTTTTTAAATAAGCTGTATGAAAATTTCGAAAATATAAGCTATCATGAATAGTAATTTTTCAAAGGTTTCTTGATTGCCTTTGTTCGAGGTATTTGAAGGTTTATCTGTAATCGGTGATCGGTTTTGATCAGCCGGTCCACGTGTACTTGGCCGAATATCGTGCATGTATAAACACTGGCAATTGGTTCTGTGTGCACTGTATATAATTAGGCTTCGCAGACTCCACGGAGGGGAGGAACCACGTGCACGTATACGTACTATCAGATGGTAGGGAGTTTGCTAATTGGTGAATTGTGTATAGCGCGTGACTCACGACCGGTGCGTGACGTCAGTGAGTCACGTGGGCGTAAACGAATAGGATTTCTGAAACTATGGAGGTCTCCTCGAATTTGCACGCGAACATACCAAATGCCGGTAAAAAGAAAGAGATAAAAGGTGAAAAAAAGTCTAGAAACTGATCGTCAGTCAGAAAGAATTGTTTTTTTCTCTTTCGTTTATTTTCGTTTCAGTTTTCTACGTAAAATATATATGTCTTTGCAATTTGTTTTATCGCCTTTCTCCTTGCGTTTGGCTCGGTCCCGTTCAGTCGAACGTTTTTTCCCTGTACGTGAACAAATTGGTATTCGAGTTTGCCGGCCGTATGAACCAAACCGGAAACCGTGCGTATGGGGTTGCAGTTGGACACGGCATTACCAGGAATCCGTAAAGGCCGTACGGCCAAGAGCAAAGGGTAGCTTTTTTCCGTTTATGGGGGTGAATAAAAAATTTACGAGCATCGAGAGCGTTTGAGCATTGCCCGATGGGTTTCACTTTCACCCACGTAGTCTAGTTACCGCATTTAATATTTGTACAACGCACGCCCGATGTCGTAATGCTAGCTTGCTCCGAATAAATATCGTTCATCGTCATTGCTTTTCCAGGAATTCTCGTGGGAAAAAGCCGTCATCAAAGCCACAAGCTTGGTATAAAAATATACTTTAGCAAATTGAGAATCAATAATTTGCTTTATATGGTATTTTAAATATTTATGGCAGTGATACTTCTTTTATCACTTTTGGGTACCAGAGAGTAACGAAACTTTAATTTGAAAATGAATGTTGGACATCTTGTTTACATGAAGTCTTAATGAGAAAACATTTGTAGAAGACGAGGAAATGCAATCGGGGATGTCTTCGCGCGCTCACCAATTAGAAACATCTGATTAGAGGCTCGTCAAGAAAGAGGGAGAGAGAGAGAGAGATTCTTCATTAATAATCCTCTCGACATTATTTCCCTCCATCACTAATGCGCTATGTACGAAGTATACGCTAAGCTTACAAATCCAATCTTACTTAATCTATGACAGGTAAGATCGTTGCAAGCTCCAATTACAAATGTTGGTTAATTTTGTTCATATAAATTACGAAAACTGTTTTTTGTAATTGCGAAATAAATAAGTTTCTATGGATAAGAGAGTTGATATTCTCTTTAAGTATATATGAAATTAAATCCTTAAATGTGTAAATAGAACTGAGGCAATTTTATACTTCCAGAATTTATAGTAAACACAATCTTTGTTCAAGATAAAAGTGTCATCAACATTACATCGCCGTAATTGTAGAAGGAGCCAAGGAAATTGTCAGTAAGGGAGCAGAGCGTTAACTGCGTGAATGGAATGTATTCTGATTGCAATGAATATCTGATTTGATTAAAGTCAGCAAGACTTATATACACTTGGTGAAGGGAAAACGGAGAGACCGAAAGAGGCACTCGAGTCTAGTGGAACAACTAACAGGGTTTGTACCGCCGTATTGGGAGCAAAGATAGCAAAGACGGGTGCCCGGGCTTTCTCACTCCTAGCACTGATTGCTCGGTTCGATCTTCTCAGAGATGACTCATCACGAAATCCAGGAGACATTAATTAACCCCGGACTGTGGCACAAGTAGTAATTAGCGAAACGTTCCGACACATAGAGAATGAGAGAAAAAAAGGGAGACGGAAACGCAGAAGAGGGAAAGAACGAGGAGCTCCAACTCTTTGGGAGTCTCTGAAGCTTTTCGTGCTCCGATGCCTACAGATATACACCGGTAAAGAAAAATCGAGGAAAAGTAGCTGGAAAACGAGCCCACTCTAGATTCCGGTGGATGTTGATGCGGCGTTTTCCAAACGAGCCACTGGGATAAAACTTTCGCAAGAAATTAGAATTCGGACGGTGAGTTCTCATCTGAAAACTTGAAAATCCTACTCTCACTACTCACTGTATCCGTGATTATCTCTATATACCACATTGGATTTTCGTATTCCGTCTAGCTGCGCGTTATATAATTTTAAGGATGGAAGATAGCTCGTGTCTGATGCAAACAGTGGTAATATTTTCTACCCTCGCCTCTTCAATTCTCCAAAGTGAGAATAAAATAAAAAATAATAGAAGTATTAGAGAGGCGGATAAAGTGACAGCCTTGCAGTTTGCTACTACGGCGAAAATTAATTGCGGCGTAAAGTACGGGAAGTAAAAAGTGAAACGGGAACGTTGGCGATGCTTGGTGTTGCAAGCTTATTGGTCGAGTTCGTGTTTTCCTGGATCTCGCACCTCGTTTATGCTTGGATATAAATGAAAAGAGCCGAGTAAGGGATTGCGAAAGTGTGAGGTAAGGAAAAGTAGAAGGACGAGGCAAGATGAGCAACCATGTTTACGAAAATTAGCAATTCTAATATTTATACCGCAGTGAGAAACAAATTTATTAATTAAGTCGAAGATGCAGGGGAAGAGAGTGTGGAGGAGAAAATTGCGAGAGAGAAAGCGACGAGGGAAGGAGGTAAACACCGAGCCTGCTATACGCGATCAGAGGAAAGAACCTCTTCGCTTATTCTTCTTTGAAAATTATGAGACACCGTTGTAGCTGGAATCAGCTGAAACCAAGGGACGGAATGTTGGATGAGAATCTTCCTGCTATTTGACTCTCCGGGTACAGAAAGCGAGAGAAGAAAATCAAGAGTGGGAGCGCTGCTCTAAGAGACGGTTAGAGTTTTCTGTCCACACAAATCCAAGCCTCGAAGCACATTGCTCAGCGAAAAACTTTTAATTCAGTAACTTTTGGATTAAATTATCACACTGATAGAGTAGAAAATGCTTCGGTGGAAGAGAGCGGGAGCTCAAGAGAGAGTGAAGGAGAAAAGGATAAAACTGCGAGAGCCGAGTGACGACGAAGGAACGATTGTCTTAGGAAAGATTAAGATGAGAAGGTTGACGACGGGAGTTTCGGCATCCAGCTCTTTAATCCACAACTGAGCCAAGCATATACATACGAATGTATATGTATTCAGAGCGGTAATTCTGATAGTTGTTTTCTCTTTGTAGCGAATAATCTCTGAGCTCTTTCTCTTGCTGCCACAGGAGAGATGTATCCCGCTGTCTATCCATCCGTTTTCCCTCGTTCCAGGTGTTCTCAACATGAATATCTACCCCAGCAGAAGATCAAACACCTTCCATGCAAAAAGGATCTTGAATTTGGCCACGAGGAAGAAATTATCGCACCACCTAAGGGGTTGATCTGATTCACTGTTTTCTTCAACTATTCCTTTATTTTTTGATTCATCGTGTTCCGATTTAACTCCTCGTTTTTTTCTCATCCTAAGTTGCTATACTGAAATATTTCGATTTAGTGGAGGTAGCAGTACAACGAATAATTGATGATTATGAATTGAGATTGATGTTTATTTTTTTGCCCTTCAAGGACATTTAACGTTTGCGGACTCCTGCGCAATTATCGATTTACGATCGGTCACCGCAGATGACTACACCGTGCCTGAATCGATAATCTTGCTGTATTGGAATTACTTGTAGGTCATGATCTACCTGTAGGGAAAGTTTTTATCCATAGTCTAATAATGAGAGTCAAAAGAGATTAATTGCAAAATGGAAATACTTGAAATAGAAAATATATAATTCGGGACTTATTCTCTTATCGGTGATGTTTGTATATTCTAACGAAGGAAACGGGGTCCATTGAAACATTCCAGATGAACAAATCCGTCAATTGAATAGATACAGATAAAGTGTTCCAACAAATGGAAAGTTATGCAATAGCGAAGGGAAAACAGATGAGCAGGTAACAAGTGAAAAAGGAACAAAACAGGATACCAGGCATTGGTCGAGTATAAGGACACGGAGAGAAAGAAAATCGAGTTGAAAAAAGAAAAATAGGGGGAAACCGGAGGACGGTAAAGGGAAGAGTCGTAGGGGGTACAGACAGCGCTGAAGGCGAAAGGCTTGCTGCATCCAAAACAGGGATTTCAGGGAATCCTGAGGCCACGCTTGACTGGATAAAATATCCTTCATTGCTATTCCCGGGATTCTGGGATTCCCCGACTCTTGGATCCTCTTTCTTCGAGTGTGTGGAGCCAAAGCCAAAATAAAAAAAGAGCAGAGGCCACGCGCGAGTTTTTTTCGAGCTGGATGGCAAAAACGTTGCGGACTTGCGTCTGTATCCTGGGTCTGCAGAGAGACTTGGCAGAAAAGGGACATAGCAGGAATGCGAAACTCCTCATGCTTTTTCCCCTGTAGAAAGAGAGAAGAGCAAGACAAGGTAGATGCCGAGACTGCGGGATGAGATTTGAACCAAGGAGGGTGGGTCTTACCCCTGCAGTCTGTCTAGATAGAAATATATAGGTGAGTATACTGAGTTGGTGGTAGTTCCGGCTGTACGGCTTTGGCATCGATGAGAAGGCAAGGCTCGTGCTATGAACGATCCATAGATATGAGAGAAAGAGTGAAGCTGAGCTGAAAAAGAAACAGAACTCACCTCGTCTTCTTCAGGGTTGGAATCACCCCCACGACGAGACGCTCCAAGGAAGATACTCACAAGGAAAAGGTCCTGCATTGCGACAACTAATGAACCATCTTGGAACGGACTTCCGAAGTCCCACGAGACGTGACGGCGCAATGCAGTCAACCGGTCTACTCCAGACTTTTTCCTCTGCGATCAACTCTATCCTTTACTACACCATTCTATCTCTTGGAATTGCAAACGCAATGACAGGTCTACTTAAATCGTTTCTAGTCGGGCCCTATATCGGAGCCAACAAACTCATCAAGTTTCGATTTCTGTCCTCTTATAATGATTTAACTACAAATCGCTCGACTCCATGGCTTCTGTAGAAAAGTTTCCTTTAAATAAAGGCTTTTGGATTCACGAAGAGTTTAACAACATTAAACTTCGCCACTTATAGATTTTTGGAAAATGTAAGAAAGTCTTATTTCACTGTATTGTGCAGTAGGAACAAATCATGAGATAATTTGAACTTTGATCCTTTCTTGTCAGCTTATTTTGAGTAATGGTATAATACCTTATGTAAAATTTTGTCAGTATTTCGTAAAAATTGATACTTCTTAATTAGTCTCCAATATTTTTTTTAGTATAATTCATTATTACTCTTGAATAAAAATTTCGGTTTAAGCTCCAATAGCTTGAATCTTGAAAAAATCAAGGAAAAAGTTTCACCCTCTTTCCAGCTTTTCTCAATGTATGCGTACAATTTACGGATTCGAGCCGAAACTCGATATCGTGCTGGACGGAGAATGAAGTAGTGCAACGGAGACGAGCAGGGTTCGGGATTGTGCCATTCCCGGTAGCTTTGCTGACCTCGGCAATAAAAGGGATTCACGGATCAAGACAAAAAGAGAAGAAACCCACGAGATCCTGTGGACGTTACAAAAATCCTCGGAATAGTCTTCTCTTCTCACGACTTTCCTCATTTTCCCTTTTATACACTCCGCTCAGGTTTTCCCTCTCTTTCTCTTTTTTATACGGCATGCCTTGCGCCTCCTTCGGTAATTGCGTTAAAGTGGATGAGGGTTACACAAAACTCTGGCCGTGCTGTGCAGAATAATAAATTTTCGGGGTGGTTACGAAAGTTAGAAATCTCATTTTAGGGTCCGTTAAAGAAAGCCTCAAAACTCTTGCATTCTACAATTACGTCGCACGAATCTTTTTTTCGCCCTTACGTTGTGAATTTTTGGTAAAAAATTACGAACATTGTCAACCGACTATTATACATCTAGTTGTGACAAATCCATAAAAGCACTCAAATCAAATTTACCTACTGTTTCGTATCTAAGAAATGCGTGCGTGAGAAGTAAGTATGCTCATGGTGTATCTCATTTGGTGAAATTGGTATTGGCTTGTGGGGGAAGGTACACCGAAGATGCCAAATTTTGGAGAGGGTGCGAGGAACGTCGGGGAGTTCCAGGACAACCTTACTTGAATATTACTCGTGTTGAGGATTTGTGCTCGAGCGAGCGCAGCTGGCCCGTTCGCTGTTTCGAATCCTTATTACACTGTGTATGCAATATATGTATATTATTTATATATAAACATAGTTTGTATGTAGAATGTATAGGCAGCAATCAGATGCAATGTGCCAGCCCAAAAACTGGAGATGGGGAGAGAGAGAGCGAGAGAATGAATTCAAAATAAAGCACTGAAGTGACAAAACAAAGATAGAGCAAGAGATATGAAACAAGTAAGATATAGTAAAAGGACATGGAAATGGAAATATGGGCACAGGGGGAGAACAGACCTTGAGTACAAGTTTTGACAGTCATATCAACGGGGTTCAATAATGCGGGAGAGAAACTAGATGAAAGAAGTTATTCTATCGATTTGAATCCTTTCCTGTTTTTTATCACATCAAATTATCCATGCACATAATATGTACACATTTACTATTTTTCTATTTTCTTTTCATTCTAGCTTATACAAAACATTGTAGACTACAAATTCGCAACATTAATTACTTGGATAACAATGTGATCTTTAATTATTTTATTTAATTTTTTAGAGTCTTACGGATAAACAGCAGGATTGACGAAAAATTCATATAAGACTAGGATACTCGTAGAGATTGGCCAGTTTGGAGCTGTCGAACTTGTCGATACGCACGTTTCTTGCGGTTAATACATCGTCTCTCCCCAATTGCCTGCTCTATATGTAACGAACAGTACCTTCTGAAAGCGTGAAGAAGCAAAGATTCAATCTAATCTCTGATCAGGGTTTTAGGGATTGTGCCGTGGACCGTCGATTAACCGATGAGTTTGCCGACCCTTTGGGTCGAAATTTGAGCGCGTCTACCACCTTCAGATGAGGCTCAATTGAGTTCAACGTTGCGTTGAGAGAAGATATTCCGGTACACCGCAGAGTATATCCACGCAAATCTGAGATCTAGTCATCGGTATAGAGCCATTGCCAAAGCC
This sequence comes from Cremastinae sp. B BG-2022a, assembly GCA_030522605.1. NCBI lineage: Eukaryota > Metazoa > Arthropoda > Insecta > Hymenoptera > Ichneumonidae > Cremastinae sp. B BG-2022a. The sequence continues at coordinate 160,793 of JAPYYX010000170.1, forward strand.
CCGAAAATTTTTATTCTCTCACGTTGATCCCGAGTATATCATACGTGCGACATGATAAACATGGACGAATTCTATGTTGCTGACTACCTTTTAAAAAAAGACTACATTTAGTGAGACAGCAGAGTTTACTTTTTTTTACCTGGAAATTCATTCCAATAATGATAAGGATAAAAAGAATCCAATAAGGAAGAAGATAAGAGGAAAAGTGAACATAAACTGAATGGATCACCGCTGTTTCCTTTCTGAGTTCCTAAAGTTGACTCATGATTCAGTAACTTTTGATAGCACAATCTTCCAGCGACCGAGATTCAAGAAGGAAGAAATCGCAAGAAAAGCATACAGGGACAAAGTGAAGCTTTTTGTTACTAAAGAAACTCATGCTTTTTTCCGGACATTCAAACAATAAAGAAATAGAAGGAAAGAAAGGAAAAGATTGGGAGAGAATGTACAAGTACGTGTCCAATGACCTAATATGTTTCATACATATATCCGGTCACATATCCGAACAATATGTTTCTCGACTCTTGTACTTTCGCTACGTCTTATGATCACTGGAACCTCTAGTACCTAACGGAAACTTTTCGTATCTAATGTCGAATCGACTTACCAAAATGTTAATTAATCTCATAGTTATCGCCGTTAATAAGAGTGAGGTAAGATTATTAAATCAAATCATTTTTGCCTTACAAATTCTAATATTAATATTTTATATATAGTACTAATATTTTTACTTTGATGCAGCATTGATTACGAAAACAATATGAAATTGAATGGGACGTCTTTTGCTGTTCAAAAAATGCAAAACACAAAAAATGTAAGCAGTTTTTGTCACATTGATGATCACGAAAGTGCAGCATTGTGGTAAGAGCGTAAGGGCGTGGTTTCCAGCTTCATTTCATCCTTTATGCCACCCGGCACAAGTTCGAGAGAAAGAGAAGGATAAAGTGGAGAAGGTGGGGTTCAGAAAGAGTCAGAGAAGCGGAATGAGGGAGAGGCGTACTGAATTATAACCCCTTGCAAGATACCGTAGAATGCAAGCTTAAAATTATACGGGCGTGCGTCTCCCCATCTTCGCATTTACTCTTATCTACACTCAGGCTCCGTAGATTTGTAACCCTTTCTTCTCGAATTCCTTCCGTATGTCATTCACTTTTTTACCTTACTTGGAAAAACTTGATTTTTGTATCTGACCTGATACTTTTTTCATTTTTCAATTTTTAATGTTTTGAACTATCAAGATCATTCGTTGGTAAGTGGCGTCTTTGATCTTTTTCGCTCATTATCTTGTGAATCTGGCAGAATGTATCCTCTAGTGGCCCAAGTGTCGGACGCTTCATAGCCTTGTGAGGTTTCGAATATTCAATTAGTGTATCTAAAAAACGCTAAAGGTCAACGGACTGTTACTCAAAATGCGTTCTTGAACAACGCCAAAGGCAAATAGTAAAATGGGTATTAATGCCATCTATGTAATAGATGTACTAGATGCGTTGTAACAGATGCCATTAATTCCACAAATATTGACCAACTTGAAATATATATTTTCCAAACGTACAACAAACAGTAATGTAATACGTTAAACCTTATATCCGAACTTCTATAGTTATGCTAAGAATTCACAACAGAATAGAAATCACTATTGTTTGGATTCAGGTGTCAGCATTTAGGGTAATTTGATACTTGTCTTGTTATCCCTGCTATGTCGTTTAATGTCATCTTACATGTAAAATCCAGGTATCTCGTACGTGAAAAATAATCTATGAACACATCGGATGCTTTTTCTCGAAGAAGGGACTGTTATCGTACAAAACATATTTCTGTACAGAAGAGTTGGGTATCTCTATGAAATCAATCCTATTTGATGGACTGTTTGAAAAGAATGAGGACCTTTTCTCTTTCACCATATGTCTGGCGCGTGGCTCGAAAAAAGGGAAACATGATGAGTCTACAGAACGAGCATCTAATAAGCGTACACCACTATTGTCAACAAATGATGTTCATTTCATCATCTCCAAGCTTTAACCTGCGAGCAAAACCCTCGTGGTCTTACCTCCTGTATCTCTTTATTCAACGCAGGTAATTTTCTGAGCGGAAGGGAGACATATTGAACTAGAGACGAAAAAAAGGGCACTAAAGGAGCGTGAGATATAAATACAACAAGTTAAAGCCACAGCAGTCTCTCTACTCAGACGGTGTCAGTTAGACCACCCACGTTTCTCATTTTACCTTGCCTTGTTGTCCTTTCTCATTTTCGTCTTTCTTCGTCCTGATGTCTCTTATTTTCCAGCATCTTGTCCTAGCAAAGGTTCAGCGGATATTAGCATTCGTGAATGGGACTTTCGTTTAAGCCGGAGAATACTCACTACTTTCATTCGTACCCCCCCTGTATCTAAGGAATGATTCACTACTATTTGACGTTCTTTTTCCAGTCAGTGTAAATGTAAATCGTACAGCCACTTTCTTTCCGTTATCTTTAATTTTTAGATACACTTATTCTTTGCTACACCATCACTGCTGTAGTAGATTTTTGCAATTTCATCAGGTATTAATTTTATCATTTTGATGAAGATTATTGAAAAAACTTCTTCATACTGTTTACACAGATGAAGATTACAATATTACTCTCCAACACGCCGCCAATTTTCATGGTCGATTTGGTCATCCTAACAATGAGTATCGGAATCTCTGTGCACTCAGATCGGTTTCCCGCATATACAAAAGAATTCGTGTGGTGGACGATTTTGCAAGCGACCAGAGCCGATTTACCGTGATGTACGCTTCTGTATCCACGGACACGTGTGTTATAGATTCACAGAGAAGGACACAGTATTCTATCCACGAGTACGGTAGCAGGTATTGCGGACTTCAGATAGACACGTTGAAATGCACCGCTTTTCTGTCACCGCTCTGACGCGATAGAAAAAGACAGGGAATCATCGCGATTCGGGGAGAACGACAGGAACGCTTGGATATTACAGTGACAAACAAAATATCGTGCGAGCGTAACGGTGGATGCGAAAAGAGGGAGGAAGAGTATATGACGTGAACGAGAAAAAGGAACGAGGCGGTAACAGTCCAACGGATGAGAGACGAGGGATCATCCCAAACCAGGAAAACTCAACCGAGCGGCCGAGTAAACAATGACGGCGAAGCGGTATTGTTCTCCAAGTAATTGAATCCAACAGCAGCCAGCCAGCTAGCTAGCTAGCCTACAGCCTGCGTTCCGCCGCTTTTCCCCAACGTTACAGTGCACCATCCTTTTCGAATCTATCCATTTTCCCTCTCATACTCTTTTCTCTTCTCCCCATTTCCTCCACTCCCTTTCCGCCCTCCAATGTTATACGTTTATATCCTCTTCTGCCAGAAGCTCTGACGCTCTCACTGTTGAATCTTTACTGTCCAAACCTTGACATTTCCTTCATCCAAACTCTTCGCTTCTTTTTCAGTCCTCTCCTCTCCTTCCTCTCTTGGTTCTTCTCTTTTACCATTTACTGGGGACAATGAGCCATTTTCATTGACTCCGAAAAGCAATGTCGTCCAAGCTTGAGTCCAGATTGAAAAGTAAAAGGCCGTGAAGGTGAAATGGAATAGATTTTTTTCTCACTATAGAATAGTCTCGCGCACAAACTAGTTTCCTCGAATTATCTTCGGAAACCAAAATGACATACGGTCTGGAAATTCCAAACGCTCAAAACAAGTCTGTATACGTGAGCACAGAGATAAAGAGATAGATCGTAATTTCGTGGATGAGGTAGTTTGTAGATGAGGATCCGAAATGGTGGATCGAGCACGTTTTCTGTGGAAGGGTTTAGTTTGAAAACGTGCTTTCCTTTAAGACTTCGTAGCTGTATGCGAAGATGCTGGTTGAGGAGAAATGCGAGGAGCGAAAAAAGAAGGACCTTCATGAAAGAAGTTTTTCTGCCTTAGCTCTATCAAAGCATCGATGGCAAAATCATCTCTTCAACAGGCGCGTTCAAGCGTCCCTCGTTCGTCGCACATAACAGAGGAGAAGGAAATGAGTAACCCTGAAACGTAACTTTTGGGAAAACGAAGTGGATCGTCTGGGGAACGAAGTTAAGGAACAAAGGACGATATGGGGCAAGAAAAAAGAGGGGTTTTGGAGGAACTTACGCTCTCCCACCGCACGTGAAACAGGTTGCTTCCAAGCCTTATTCAATTCAGGACAAGCTTTGTTACCGAGTTTTTCGTTTCCTCATATCTTTCGGTTGAACGACTGAAGAGGAACAATCGTCGAACAGGAAGAAAACATGGAATAATTCTGTTTTTACATCAACACCTTGTGAATGCATTCCTTCCATTATAGAGTGATATCTGGTTCGTTAAATAATCGAGTACTCATATCACAATAATCTTAAAGACAATGTGCCTGAGAAGGATTAGTTTGTAGGTTCGGGATGCGGAAGACGAGGAAATAGAAGGAACGACGAAATAGCAGATAGGGTTCACCCGGATCTCGAATTTCACTGTCCAATCGCAGCACGTACGAGATGCCTGAATTCCACAAGGACGGGCATGCCCTTTAGCTTGAACACGGGGTTGGCAACCCTCTAGATTCAGTTTGAGGATTAGCATATACATCGTCTGATCCTGCGCCTCTGTCTACACGCAGCTCTTTTTTCTTTTTTTTATTTATATATTTCTATGTACGGCATCCACGATGAGAGCGTATAAAGACTAGAAATGATGTCGGGGCTCGGAAGCGCCGCTCTGGGAGTCCACGGGTAGCAACAACGATCAGCCACGGGGAGAAGGGTCGTCGATCGTTTTACGAGAGTTTTATGCCGAAACTATATCGCCCGTGATAATGTTGGCTCACTGTGAAGAATAGTGCTGGCGAATAGGCAAGCGAGGCTCTTTCATAGGGGGTGAGTGTTGCGCTCTCTCCACGAGCTAGCTCTCCTCCCTCGTGGTGGCTTGTGTTACGTGCGGCACGTTTTATCGCCTTACGTAAATTACTCACAGAACGAGAGGGGGAGACATTTTTTCATAGTTGTCAGTACACGTGTAGGAAGCCTTCATAAAGAAATTCGTTAACTCGTACTTTTTTTCTACTCACAAAGCGATTCCACCGAAAGAAGCATTCCGTCACTCGAATCTCTGTGCTTACCTGGAAACAGAAAGAGAAAATTACTTAATTAGTTGAATCATTGCCCGTAAATGGGAATAAAAAATAATGAAATGTTCCCTCCAATGACAGGAGTATAATTGCCTACGAAAAGTTGTAACAAGTTTTTATTTGCAATGAGAGATGGAAGATTCGCTCTGGCTATTAATTTACCATTATTAAAGTTACGGAACCACGAAGGAATCGTGCCAGGTGTGGTTTAAGACTTGCCCTGTGCGCTATTTCTCCAGCGTAATGCCACATTTTATACTTTCTTTATAAACTTTTGACAATAATAGTTTAAACTCCTGGTTTATGAGACTCTTTATCGATCGGGCACTAATTAAAGAAAATCTTGATATTGAGAGAGGTTATACAGAAGCGTGGCTAAAGTTTTATTTTTCTCCGATTGACAAAAGCCTATTAGGCATTTTGCTCGTAAACAGTGATCACCGACCAAATGTAATACGAATAAATTATATATTTATAATAAAGCCGGGTAAGTTTACGATAAAGGTCTGCTGGGTACCTAGCGGTTTAAGCGAAACTTTCAAGTTATATGATTTAGTGTAAAGAGGGCGTGTCGTGAAAGGATAAAACGAGAGAACAAGAGATAGGGATTCTCCATCTCATGAACGAACGGAAAGGAGGGAACGGCGAAGACTCGCAGCTCGTCGAGGAAGATCGCTCGCAAGGAAGTTCGAGGGCAGCCGAATAAGATAGTAAGACAGATCGAGGAACCGCCGACGAAACGGTAAGGAGAAAGCTGGTGGAGTTCGAGAAACTAGAGAGGGCGCATTAGGAAACTCCGAATGAATCCTGCCAACTAGTAAAAGTGAGAGAGAACACGGGAATGAGAGATGAGGAGTGGAAGGAGTAACTTCCTAACAAGGCGGTTAGTTGTGGCTTACAAGGTTCCTATGGACGCAAAATATTCCGTGAGCTGATGGATCGCGACATTGATATTTAGCTTAGCATTCAGGTAATTGGGAATATTTAAGAAAAATCTGAGAAATATCTAAATAGGTATAGAACGAAGAGACCATTGAATGAAATTGTAAAATAAATTTAAACAAATTTTTCAGTTTAGCTGCATTTTTAAGTTAAGAATATGTAAATCAATGTAATCAAGAATTTATATACGTTTTCCTTTAAATATAAGGTCGTTCCGAAACGCTGTATTGGCCATTGAATCAAAGTTTTGATAGAGCTTCCGAATTTTAGAACTTCATCGGCAAAGACTTGAAAACTATCCAGACGCTTCTCAGCATCAGAACTTGGATTTTTATTTTGCACCAGGTAAACAAGTAATTGTAAAATGAGAAGTCTCTGAAATTTCATTAGGCAGAAGATAAAAAGTTTAAGCAAAAGCATGGGACAGAATTTTCTTCCAAACTTAAGCTTTTATTCGAATCTCATCAGTGATGGAAAATGAACCATTAATATTGCAGGATAGCTGTAACAAGACAAAATTTTACATGAAAGTTTACTTTTTTGATTTCATATTTTCGTCAATCAAAAGTAAGGAGAATTTCTTTAAAATGTACGTGAATACTTGTTCATTGTACGATTAAGGAATACGTTTACGTACAGTCAAATTGAGAAAAAGAATCAAGAAGAAGGTTTCGATTGAATGTGAACACGAACACTGCGTCGGAACAATCTCTCCCGCCGACTTGTCCAATTATTTCTGACGCTTAACTATGCACGCCCGCGATCAGAGCCGACAATTAACGCGTATAGGTCCTTCTATTCCTCATGGGTAACTCGGCGTGGCTCCCCTGATGTCGCCTTCTTCACAACTCACTCTCCTTTTTCAGCTGAGCGACGGCGTTCTGTTTCCAACCCTCCGTTCCCCTTACTTTCTCACCTCGTCTCCGACATCAGCTGTTTTTGCTCACTTCTTTTTTCCTCTTTTAATCTTATTGAGTCCATTAACTTCGTCTCAAAGTGTCCATTTCTGTCTTCCTCTTTCTCGTATTTTGCGTTGTATTAATGTAATCCTCTACGTGGAGAGGGATGACAGTAGGTAGAAATTCTTCGTAAAACCTGAGAATAGTTGTTCTGAATCTTTAAGCGTTGTAATCGTGGGGCTTTGATAAATAATCTAAGAATTTCCAGGATCAGATTCAAGTTTCCTAGAATATTTAATATTAAATAAAAGCGACAGAGACAAATCGATCTTGAGACAAACACTTCTGGTCTGCGAACTGTCAGATCGCCAACCCTTCCGAGTGCTATGGAATGCAATAGCGACGGTGGCAGCTGTGCTCTGCGACGTCGATTTCAATTTTTATTTATTTATTTACAAGAAAGAAGAGGAGCGTCGGGGTCGTCTTAACCTTATACAAGGTCTCGTGCCAGCGTAGTCTGTTCCACCCTTTTCCTCGCTCAGTTACGGTTCTTCCTGTCCGGACGTTAGAGTTTGGTGTTGCGCTAGACGGCAGTCTTTCGCGACTGGCTTATATTTTATTCATCCCCTATCGAATTCAAGCTCAATCTCACGAGAGTGTCTCCCGACTGGGCGAAACTTCTCTCCTACCATATAGCTGTCTCCCTCCCGTTTCTCCTGCTTCCTCCTTCTACTATATCCTTGGGCAGATTTTTCTTTTCTTGAGAATTCTTGTTTTCATTCTTGTAAGCTTCCAGGCATTCGATACAACGACCTACAATTTTATTTTTGTCTCGCGTGATATCGTTCATTACTTTGCTAATTTTGAGATGGACACTGCACGAATTTTACGAATCTTTCATCTCATGGTTGAGTATAGTCAAAAACCCGACTGTCATGCGTGTGCTCACTCAACCAACGTACATTATATTTATACACACACTTGTGTGTAAATACGATTGCGGAGAAGCTCTTCTGGCGAACCCTCTGTCTCCGAGTGCAAAAGGAAGAAAGGAGAAGCCAAGGTAGCGTTTCTCAATATTTAATAGAGTCTGGGTGGAAATGCTGCCACGACACTTCTGAAATTGCACGACGACTCTCCCCCGAGATATACAGATAGAAAGAGAAGGGCTAGGCAAGACCACGATCGAGCTCACGTCTTGGCTAACAGGGTGAAAGAGAGAGAGAGAGAGAGAAAGAGAAAGTGCTGGGTAGAAGCGAATGAGATGAGCTCCGAGATGGGCAAAGAGAGTAAAATAAGTTTGTCCCGACTGTACTTGAATGTCCTGGAAAGCCGCAGCGAGCTTCGAGATATCGAGAATACGGAAGTAGTTCGCTGTGCGGTAAAAAAAAGCATTCGCATAGCAGAATTACGAACGAAATTGTTGAAATAATTTTTTTCGCCTCAATTTTTTCATCCACGCTAATTTTCAGGCTCGTATCTTTTGATACTTCTTGATTTTTCGTTTCCGGTTAAAACTCAGCTACCCTATCCAAAGTCAGAAAAACAACAAACCAACTCAAAGTTCAGAACGCTCATTATAAATTCCGACAACGAAGGGGAGAGAGAGAGAAAGAGGAGAAAAACGTATGACAAAGACAAAAAAGCAAGACTTCCAACTTTTTTAATTCAGAGAGTCCAAAAATAGCGGATTGAGAGAAATCAGATTCGAAGAGAAGAGAGCTACAATTAAGCGGATGAAAGGGGGAGGAAGGAGACAAAAGGACAGTATAAGCGTGCCGGAACCGTCGGAGAGGGTCAGTCGACCAGGAAAGGAAAAACTTGGGGGAAAAAGGAAGAAACGTGGGGTCACGAGATGGCGGACGGTTGTGGATTTCGAGGGGATGAATTCCAAAAGAGATGTGCTTTTAATTACGTTAACGCTAGTGTCCGATTAAATGAACGCAGCGCCAGACCGCGAGCGAGAGAAAAGCGTCGAACGAGCGAGACAGAGGGGGAGGGCTGAAGAGAGACAGAATTCGAGAACGCGTGTACCGCGCAGGGCAAATTTAATTATAGGACTCTCTCGGTCTAGAACAAGGGGTTGTTCCACATTGAAGTGTGAGTTGAGCAGCTTCGTTATACAGTTACATTCTAGCTTTGGGCACAGCTTCGGCTTCTAGACTACCTTTTCTCAACTCTCATGGTGGATGCTCAGAACCGCTACTATTGCTCTCAGAGAGATAAAGAGAGAACAGGGAAAGAGCGTGAGAAAGGCAAGGAAAATCCAACTATTTATATGATGGCAGTTTGTTCAGGCTGCTTATTAATGGGACAGAAGGGGGATCGGTGTAATTAAGGAAAGCTCGGATTCTATTTAATACAGCTATGGGACATTCCCAACTGTCACTGTACACGAAATTGCAACTATTCTGAGTTATATATTTCACAAAAATAACGTCAGCCGCGAATGTTTTTATAAAGCAAATTATAAACTACGTTTATGGGACATTTTCACAAAATGCATTACTATAGGGAGTCGACCGTATACAAGATAATTGAGCTTTTTCAATTCATGCATGAATAGCATAAATAGATTCTTCGTGTACTTCAGTTTGATAAAAAACAACGATTTTTCAATAAAAAATGGCAAAATTTGGATTAAGCATTTTTTCAGCTTTGAACGAATTGCGTTCTTTAAGCGAGTAAATCTGAGTCAACCGCAACGGAAGTATAGAGTGTATGTACATATACGCAGTTATTACGGTAGCAATTATCGTGTACACCAGAGGCCCTGTGTAGTGAGACGGAAAGACAGACTGTGCGGCAGGGTGAAATGCGAGAGGCGCTCGACTTTGCAAGCCCCGGCACGATATGGCTATATCCGGGGATTACCAAAGTCATCTCTATGGCAGTTGGTCTCCTCTGTTGCATCCAGGCTCGACTAGTTCCTTTCTCTCGCGATACACGGTTTGCGAGCGGGATCCCGTACGGCAAACGAGCGACGAAGAACGTAGACATATAACTCCGACGATTTTCCTCCTGGCTTGTATCGCGACCAGGTTTAAGGTACGCTCGCTTACTGAACCGTGAATCCGTGGGCGAAGCTTTTGCCCGGCGCTCCCCGCGTGTTCGGCCTGCTCTCTCGTTATATCTCGACGGAGAAGCACGCCCGCACAGGAGGATATTTTAATACTCGAACGATCCGTGAGGAGTGTCGGAAAGCCAGCATCTATCTCAAAGCGCAATAAACATGTTTCGGATCTTTCTCGCGTCCTCCACCTTGTTACGCTATTAAAATAACTTGTACACCCTTTTGAGCAACTATTTCTACCCTGCCGACACTTCTCAGCCTCGTTACGACCACAAGGGTGTTGAATTTCTTGATGAAACTACAATCCCCACGTTCTACTCGAAAGTTGCGTATGCCACTTCTAGTTCTATGTAGTTGCAAATCGAAAAGTCAGCATTTAGCTTCACTTGCTGATTTGATATTTTCTTTTATTGCATTTCAAGCGGAGGTCTCAATTTGAGTTGAATCGAAATGAAATTCAATTTTGGTATCTAAAAACTTAGAGCACCGATCAAATTTTTCTAAATTCATTACTTTTTTACATGTATAAATAAATGTCAAAAAAAGTTAAAAATGAATATTAAGCTGAATTTTTTCGGTACTGATAAAATGATGTGATATACAAAATGAATCCTTGAAATTTTGTATATCACACAAATTCTCCCTAAAAAAATTTGAATAGCTTTTTATTGCTATTGCAATTTCATCATAATAATTATTGAACTTTGTATACTTTTGAGCTGACTAATACGGAAAATAAAATTTCAGTGGAGTCACAAGTTTGGAGTACCGGAAGTCTTGACAAAAAGAGACAAAACACTCTATTCTTCACTTTCACTTATATAACTTTTGCGAAGGCAGAGAAAAGTTTGGTGCGAATTAGGGGTAACACGGGGAAGGGTTTGATGGAATATTGTTACACACTTCGTAACCAGATGTTTGCAGAGAGACGAAGAAAATAAGCTGAATGGAGTGGAGGAGGTTGAAAAGGAGGGTGATGTTGGAGTACGCTCAGCGAAATGGCGAGAGAGAGATAGAGAGAGTTGAAGGGACGCAGGGGGGCGAAAGTGAAGAGTAAAAAGTAGGGATGGTTGCGCCGCATTTGAGAGATAGAGGGGCGGCGGCGAGTGGAATTTGAGCTGCGTAATTGACATATGTAGGTAATTACAAAAGAATGGCATCCCGTTCTGTGGAGAGTCAGTGGGAATTCGGGTGCGCACCGACAATTAAATTCACTACCGCGAATCCTTCGAAATTTTGCGCTCTCACGTACGTATGTACGTATAATTGCAAATTCTATCGCCCACGTTGTCAGTTCATACGCCGATGTGTATTATTGCTGTATAAAAATGAGCGACGTAACGATCAGCGAAATTAACGCCGGCTACCTTCGTAAATAAGCGATTAACGTCATTCTCCTTCACCCCCTTCTTTTTTACGCAATTATTTACAATTACTTCCTGCACAGTAATTTCTGTATCGGTCTCGAATCTAATTACCGTTGCTTTGTGGTATTTTAATCCGCGAATCGTTTTCAGAAATTCATAAAAATAAACAAACTTTTCATTCGTTATCGCCGACGATTTAATTTTCTGTTGAAATCACTTTTAACTGCTTATGCGCGTACGATGAGCGCATTGATTTTAAAATAATTGCAGTGATGCTTGCAAATGCATATTTCCCTCGGAAATAACAAAGCTTGAAATACCTGAAAAGCGAAAAATTCAGGCGTCAAAAAGGGCGCGAGAAGGATAGAAATCGCGTCACGATTTCACGGTCTCACCGGATTGTTTTTCTACGCGAGATCTATACAAGCGAGTTGACAAATAGTGCAATAATGGGAGCGTTCGGGCGTGAATTGTGACTAGTAATCGGCCGCGTGACGCGTCAATGACTCCATTGTAGTGGCCGTCACTTTTTTCTCTCTCCTCTTCCCTCTTTTTTTGTATTTCGCTGCCACATCGCCCTTGCTCTCGGTGAGCGCGCGTATGTGTCCGGCGCGATGCATGCAGGTACAAAGCGTTGCACAAACTCGCAAATAGCCCAGTGACTGGAGGTCAAAAGCGAAAGAGTTGGCATGTATGCATTTATACACGGAAAGAGAGAAAGAAAGAGACGAGGAGATTTTTCACAGAGATCGCTCCAACTGGTTGCGATGGAACTATATTCGCGCACGTGTACACTGATGCACATATATATCTACGGGAATTCTTTCATACGCATATATATAGATATTTATATCCACAAACGTCGGCCCGCTGAAACAATTTTTTCTCTCTTTCCCCGCCATGCGAACCTAAAAATCCTTTCTCGCCTCTTTTACTTCCCTTTCGTTCTTTATTCTGTTCCATGCAAAATAGACGCAAGCGACAAAATATTTCGGACGGGCCAAAGCCGAAAATCGATCAATCTCTCGCCACCATGAAAAACTAACAGAAAAAAAAACACAATGCTATCCGGCGGATGACGAGATGACAGTTTTGAAAAATAAAATTTGTTTACAGAATTATTTTGTAAAAGTTATCATAACTTCACATCTTTCAATAACTATATCTTTTATTATTTTACTTTTGAAATTCTGTTTTTATTGTTCTCTTTATCTGAATTTCAAGTTTTAATTGATATTGGGTACCTCAATATTGTTCCCTTTCGGCTAACGAGCGCATTGTCAAATATAATAACAAACATTTCGGTGATCAAGAGTTCCCACAAAAAGGTAGTGACGATAATAACTGAAAGAAGGATGAAGGAAGAGACGGAGAATAGAGGGTCTTTCTGCGATATAAATGAGTGCCAGTGTGTGTAGGCCGTGAGAAGAGCGCGGATTTCCTTCTAATTTTTTTAACGATCTTCGTCTTATTCTTCTTTAATTTTTTTTTGGACCTCGGACATACGATCCGGAGAATGAGCCAAGCCAAAAGAAGACTTTTTCGGCAATGTGTGTTTACGAATATCGTGCACAGGTACACGAACCTTCGTTATATTCCCCTCTTTTCCGTCTCTCGGCACACATGCACGCAACGTGCATGTTCTCCATTAAAATGCAAATACATCGTGTATACGAGACTCCGTTGAATTTTGGGTCGACGGTAAAAATTTCAATATTATAATATACGGACGAGCCAGGCCCGTAAAGCGCTTGCATCGCCTTGGAACGAAGCTTGATCTTTGGTAAAGCTATATTGCCGTATGGGAACTTTGGAGATCCTCTTAAAAGCTTCCCTTTCGGCCATTTTTCCCTTATTTTCTTTACTCCAGAGTTTTGGATCGTGCATCAGGGAACGTTGAAAAACCTCAACTTCTGAAATCAAAATTTCCTAAATATATTTTTCGAAATTTCAATTTTTTTCGTCGATGTCCATAAGTTTATCCATGATCAAAAACTACATCAAAACAGACTGACCAAATACACTAAACGTTAATGCAAATAAATTGACAAGTCTCGCAAGATTGAAAAGCCGAATTACAACAGTCGGTAAAAAAATACCTGAACCAGTCTGGAATGATCGAATACAGTCAAAAGAAAATGTTGTTTCATCAATGTACTGCGTCATTTCTACCCTTTTTTCAGTGCGACAAAGGTTATTTGACAAGCTCTGTTATTTCTGGCTGGAACATTATTTTCGGTGTTTTCGTACACAATTTTCTCTTCATCTACTCTCACAGCCGGCTCTTGCTCGCGTCTCGTTGGTATTTGACTACGGAGCTCTAGTAATTCGGTTCTTGCGGACGAGCGCGCCAAAACAGCCTGGTCGACCCTTCGGGTAATTGGCATCACGCCGGGGGTGTTCTATCGTTCCGTGACGTTGTTGCTGCCGCAGCAGAAGCAACGCCAGCAGTAGGAACAACAACAACAACAACAACAACATCGACGACGAAAGACAGAGATAGAAAGAGAGATAGTACCAAAACGATGCGATGGAAGTCGCAACGGTGGTGGAAGAAACATTTGAGAGTGGTGGAGAGTCGATGCATTACAAGCTGGTCCCAAACTCGCAAGAGTACAGTGCAAGCGTATTAGTTAACTTTACGCAGTAATAGATGAAAATGTGTGTTATCTGTGGAAGTAGGTACACGTATACACAAACATCGTCACGGTTTATAACCGGTGGCAATCGTAGCAAAAACCGTTCGATCGTCGCCTACTAAAACACTATCAACACTGCATAACCTCTACAGACTATCGCTCTATCACCTACCACGAGTTACACGCAGAAACAAAGTTTGCATAACTCACCGACGATGCTGACCAGCTCGTATCCTTCCTCTATATTGGTTGTCACAAAATGTTACCAATTTCGAACCTGAATTAAGTTTAAGTTTCGGTTTGAGCTATATGCTGCATCATTTTCTTATTTCCTTTTTGCCCTACGGTTATTACCATGCCATGATAAATCAATCAATCATTGGGGTTTTCGCAATAACATGACGGATCAAACTTTTCAAAATATGCTTCTGCATTAAGTGGTTGATAATGAATAAAAATCAGTAAAATCAAAGTAAAATGAGTAAACGCGAACAAAAGCATATTCTTCGCGTGTATGTGGAAACTTTGAATTGGAAAAAGCTCGTTACTGGTTACGTAATGAACGTACAATTCGCGCATTGTCTTTCTGCACGGATTACAGCTAATTATTTACTGGATTATTCGTGGAGTTGGAAAATTTCAACTTCCCGTCAGATTCACGCACAATGCGATCGTTTACAAGACACAAAGCATCTCTTTGAGATTGGTCTGTGTTTAATTCTTGTGGAATATAAGTACCAAAGATACCCGGAGATTCAAGTAGGAGGATAGAGAAGGAAGAGAGCGCGAGAGAATTCAAATACCGATAAGGGACTCAATTATCAAGCTATCAGAGAGGCTGGAGCCTAGTTCCGTTTGCATTTCCAATTATTTGTCGGGGAAACGGTCTGCCAATACCGCTCGCGTATATACTCTCGATAACCACAGTAGTTCCACTCGCCGTTTTCCCCTTCACCCTCGCGCACCTGTGCACACACATGTGCGCGACTTTCCACTCGGCGGTCTCTCACTCGTTTCCCGCCGTCCGGAACTCTCGCCACGCCTTCTCGCTTCGCGAATGTATTTCTACTCCCGTTTTGGATTTGAATCCACTATTCTCTTCTTTTTGTCTCTTCCTCTCCCCATTTTAGCATTCACTCGAATTATTTTTTTTGTTCACCGCAAGTACTCGAATGTTCGGACGACAAGGTGAATTTTTTTTTATTTGTTCTCCTCTTGGAGAATAGCGATTTTGACGTCATCATTCATTTTTGTAAATATATAATAGAAAGGAAAATTCGAGGTCAAGAAGAATTTTTGAGTGCCTCTTGAATACTTTCCACGTTCTAATTAATTTTATGAGAAGAAGGTAAATTTAAATTTAAGTAATAAAATTTTGAAAGAAACTTGTAGGAAAAAATATTGCTTTCTGGACGAGAGAAAAATCTTTGTCTTTGGGGATTTTGTACGTTCGATTAACACGCTCGCAAAGTGTAAAACGGAGATTAAAGCTGTGGAAAAACTTAAGTAGAGCGAGAGAGAAAGAGCGATGAATGGGCGGAAAAAAGAGAGAAAGGTTGAAAAACGCGGTAACATTGGTGAGATACAAAAAAAAGAGAAAAAGAGACGGGGAGAGATTCTGCAGCGAAGCGAGGTCTGCGGACTGAGAACAAAGTACTCTTTGTTCTTACCTCGTACTCCTCTTTTTTTCTACTCTCAGCTTCGTCCCCTACTTCGGATTTTTCGATGTGAAGGCGCATACGCGATCCGACATATCAGGAACACACACGCTCACACACTTTTCGTACCTGCGAAACTTCTTGTTGGCTGAAAGTTTCGCTCTCTCGTCTAAAGACTCTTCATCTTTTTAGTTCCGAGAACGGAAACGAAAAAAGATCTTCCAGGAATAGATTTTCGTCCGTAAAGTTTTGAAAAAAACGCGTATTTGTAAAACATTCGATAAAGTTTGAATGGCGACGCACGTTGACGTACGTTGCTTGCATTCCTCGATGAGTCACACGCACGTGTTCGCGTGATTTTAAAGAGCGAACGTGAGGAAGGCTGAAGAAAAGGGCGAGTGAAAAGGGAATTCTCGGTAAAATTTGTTTCATGTATTTGCACGCGTTTGAGCAGTACATGTATAACAGAACGAGACGGGTTCGAGCCGCTGAAGCAGTACTATGCGCGAAATTTAATAAAAATCGTCATAAATTAACCACGAGAGTGTATATTGGTGAAACTTTTTCCTATTATTCGGTTTTAAGGGTTGAGCAGGAGAAGGCAGATTCAGCAACCGAAGAATTTGCCACTCAATAGCGTTTAATTTTTCCACGCGTCGACTCTCTTTTTTTAGTAATTTTGACAAATTTCGTATACGCTGTTTGCAGGATTTTCACTATACTTTGATTTAGTGGGAAAATGGATGAGCGTAAGACCGCTGTCGTAGTTGCCTGATTTTCGGCGACACCTCACGCCCATCATTTTTGACATATCAATTTGACTGGCTCAACTTTTCAATACTAGTCAAAGTCGACATAAGTATATGAGTATAGAAAACTTATAAAAATGAATTATCGGATCCTTGAAATACATTCGAACGATTCGAACGCACTAAATAGATGTAGAATTAAATATATGGAGAAATTAATTGAAAATGTACACTTTAAAGAGTCGAAAGTTTTCGTTAAAAAGTGTTACGCTTGATAAATTTGGAACCTCTCGGAGATTGTTGGATAGGAAATGCGGTTTCTTCGAAGCGATGTCTGATGTGCATATGTATTTACACGTTGATGCAGAATGTATGAAAAAGAGAATATACCGAAGGGAAGTGTGTATAAGTAGAAAAGTCTTGCGGGGAAACGAGTCTTCTCGGCAAACCGCGTTGGAACATAGCCCGGGGGAGGTTTGGACGTGTGACAGGGGTTGTGAAAGAAGCTGCACTCTTCCGTTTTCTCTCTGTCTCTCTCTTTCTCGACACCGTCATCCGTCAACGCTAGTAGCAGAGGGTGCGAGAATCACGTGAGAGTCTCGGAATCTTTTTTCTCCCTCGCTCTCCCACACGCGTTCCTCTTTTTCTCTTTCATTCCCGGCTGGCATCGCATCCTTGATAATACAACGTATTCCCTCGAGCCAGCAAACTTTCAACTTCCCCGCTACGTCGTCACCACGCATTTCCGTTCCACCTTCCACCAAAGATTGCTATTCGCGCCCTTCTCGCCCTCCAGCACCAACTCGCTCACTTTTCTGCCCTCAAGTTATCCTAGATTTTTGCACTTTGCGATTTCATGCTTATGTTACGATTTTGAGCACCGAGAAAGTTATTCTCGACACTTTTTTTCCTCCTCTCGACACGAAAGTTTCGCCTCGGCGTTTCATGGAAAAATATAATCTTTTTGCGAACACTTACTTAGAAAAAAAAAAGATTTTAAAAAATGCGCAGAAATATGTTGTTGGCAATCAATGAGATAAGAAGTAAAGTAATTTTATTAAAATAATGCTGCAACTATATAATTCCTGCACGAAAAGCGATATATGGAGTCTTGGCAATTACCGGGGAGAGTGTATTTTTATAAATGCAGGAACGAGGTAAATAACGTGTACGAGAGACCCAGAATCGCTAATCCATCGGAAGAAAGAAAAAAGGTTTTACCTGACGTAAACGTTCCAACATGTAGATATATACGCTTGAGTGAAATAATCGTGATATTCCGCGGCAGGAACTGCCGGCCAAATTTTATGACTCTCATGCTTCAGTCCCGAGGCGCGAGTGTGCGGCTATGAGCTCCGCAATATAAGCGAGGATAACGAGGAAACGTGAGCCAGAAAGACATACTCGACGTAACGACAAGAAAGCACGTGGAAGGATAGATGAAGAAGGAAAGAGAGGGAGAATATGAGGAGAGGGAAAGAGTTAGATCGATTAGCGATAGAAAAGTCGGTCACGCCGTTATACCCTTTAAATCGCGGGTCACGAAACGAGACTAATATTCGTACTATTTTTTTTGCCATATATTCTTTTCTTCTCATTTTTTCCTTTTTTCTCTACTTTTCTCTTTTTTCCATTACGATTTTTATGTTTTTCGTCCACTCTCGTTACAGGTCATGCATATGTAGCTCCGAATGACATTTTCTCCTACGCTTGTAATAAGTGGAGCGCGACGAATAAAATGCGTGACGCGAAAAACCACGGTAACGACGAAAACTCTGTCCACTTATCTCCCGATCCGCAAAAATGATATTAATCGAGCATGGAACAGTGTATAAAAGTTATTTTTCTCATTTTTTTTCGAAAGTTCCGAACTAATTTGCCATTCTTTGAAGCTCGCGTGTCATGCGCGGCTTAAAATAGTGCAGAACGAAATATTTTTAATTAGCGTATAAGAGCAGATTATCGCGATTGAAACGAATTATCGTTGATTAAGGCAATCGATGATACATCGATTTTGTCGCACCGCGCGGAATATGACAGGAGAAAATTATCATCCAGATTGAACTTCAAGCTCGGATGACGTGGGTTTGCATGAACAAACGCATACAGAGGAGAGCGTACGAATCGAGCGTGTCAAAAGAGAAGCGGCCGGATTGGTTCTTCGTTAAAAATTCATTACGCGAACGTTGAATTTCCGAGATGGACGTTGATTTTTCCCGTCCGGGCCGCGATTACTCATGGAAGCGAAAATATTATTTTTTCGATATCCCAGCTAGCGAAAATCAATATGCGGATGAGAAACCGGTAAGGGAAAGTCATCGTGCGTTCTGCGAGCCGGAGGCTCCAAGGGAATGTAGAGAGTGAAATTCTGTGTGATTTGTGAGCATGCCAGCGTTTACGCGTTACGCCACTATCCCCGTCATTTGGTGATGCATCGCTGCGGCACGCGTACCCGATGACACAGCTATACTTGTACAATATTCCAGCTATCGCAGCTTTTTCATATCCTCACTCCAACCGTCTCATTCCCTTTGGAGTACACCTTTTAATATCGAAGGAAAATAAAAATACTCATATACCAATACAATAATGGAATTATTTTTACATTTATAAATAGGCACATTAGAAACAACAAAAACAATGGAAACAACAAATTGGAACGGCGATTGAGAAAAAATGCTGGAAACAATATTAATGATCCTACGGACAGCATGATAGCAATTTAATGAAAAGGAAAATTACCTCGGAAAGTCGAACGTTTACGCGTACAAATTTCTTTCCCGCCCCTCGCTCTGTCGTTTAAGTTGAAAAAATGGTGACAATACGACGAGGACCGGGCTGTACGTGACTGTTTTGATAACGTCTACTCCCTCCTCTAGCTCACTCTACCCTAAAACTTTTTAGTAATCGATATTTGCTGGGCGAAGGGGATGAAAAACGAAGAGTCCATAAATTAAAGGCGTCAACATTTTTTTTTACGTTTTACGTCAAGGTATTTTGTTGAATTCAGAATAAATGAGGTTGAAAACTTTCATAGATGTGTCATAAATAAATGATTTCTCGAACGAAAAGATATATAGTGGTCATTCTTGATCCAATCCACGATTATTTCGTGTGTGTTTTCGCGGCTGGTTTTCAGCGTGCCAAAGAATCCCCAGGGTGAATCTTTCGTCGAAAATAGAACATGCAGGAATCAGAGTGGCGAGTCCCGAGCTTCGGGTGAGAAAGCGAGTGCAACACAGACGTTAAAAAAAGAAAAATAAAGAAACAATAGCTGAGAGTATGATCAACGCTCTATTGTCCGTTGTCTTCCTCATCAACACTTTCATACACCAATAATTACCATCGAGTCCTGACGCTTGTTTTTTACGTTTTTCCTACACTCGATGCCTCTCTTGTAGTCATCGATTTTCCGATATACCGTGCGAAAGTCTCGAGATTTTCAAGATAAATTCGAGTATCGTAAATTTGAATAAAAATGACAGAAAACGATTTCGGAGTGTCGGGCAAAAATTACGTTTCGAACGAACTTTCATCTCAGCGATTCGGATACGTAGAATTTTTCGTGCTTCTTTTCCTCCCGCTCGGGAAAACGATGAAGTGACTTAATGGTCGTTAAATTAAGAGAAGCTTGACTGTATATAAGAGGGAAAAGACGACCTCTATCTCGCGCGAGCGGAACGGCAAATTTCATGCGAAAATTTATGATATATTGTTCGGTGTACATTCATTAAATATGTTTAAGAAGTTCAAGAAAAAGATTATAAATATAGAAAATTTTGCATTTACCACATAGGATTAAAAAAGGGAAG